>JAOVVB010233737.1:0-10092 GCA_028570985.1 Heterobranchus longifilis
AATGTTATGCAGCAGAATGTTAGGCTGCGGATTGTTAGGTTGTGGAATGTTAGGCCACAGAATATTAGGCAGCAGAATGTTAGGTCACGGAATGTTAGGCCACGGAATGTTAGGCAGCAGAATGTTAGGCCACGGAATGTTAGGCAGCAGAATGTTAGACAGCAGAATATTATGCAGCAGAATGTTAGGCTGCGGAATGTTAGGCTGCAGAATGTTAGGCCACGGTATGTTATGCCACAGAATGTTAGGTCATGGAATGTTATGCCACAGAATGTTAGGTCACGGAATGTTATGCTGCAGAATGTTAGGTCACGGAATGTTAGGTCACGGAATGTTATGCTGCAGAATGTTAGTTCACAGAATGTTATGCCATGGAATGTTAGGTCTCGGAATGTTATGCTGCAGAATGTTAGGTCACAGAATGTTAGGCAGCGGAATGTTAGGCTGCAGAATGTTAAGCCACTGTATGTTAGGTCACGCAATGTTAGGAAATGTCATGTCACATCACACCGGTTGTGGTAACTGACACATCTGTATTTATTGCGTTTTTACTAAGTTATTATAGTAAAATTATTGAGAATTCATAATAAATAAACCCTTTGTTACATGTACCTACAGGAACTGCTTTTCCATTAATTCCCTGAATTCAGACATTAATTTTCCTCCAGCCACATTTTTCGATGTCTTTTTCTTGTTGCCCTGAGAAATGGAGTGGAAGGATCTCTCAGCCGGCCACCCAGCTGTCTGGATAATTTCCTAATGGCCCTGCGGCTGATAGCCAATCAGAGATGGTTCGCCACGCCGTGTGACAGGAAATTCAATTAGGCCTTTTTTTCCCTTCACTCTCTCTCTCTCTCTCTTACTGCCGTGCTTTTCCTTTGTCTCTCGCTCTCTCTTTGTGTATCTCAGCCTCCTCTCTTTTCTTTCTCCATTTCCTCGATCTGTGGAGGGAAACAGTCACTCCCGGCAGCGTGTGTCATCCAGGAATACAAAAAAAAAGAAAAGAAAAGGCTGCTCTTATTTTTCTTCTTGAAAGTAAAAATTAAATCACAGACTTCATGTCCTGTAGTGGAGATTGTTCCTTTTCTTCCCTTCATTCCTGTTTGTCCTTGAAGGGTGAATTTAACCGTGTAACATTCAACAGTTTATTTCAGTCGATACTGCAGAGCCATTTAATATCCAGCTCACAGTGTTTGGCATTGTGCATGTGTACAACTAAAGTAAATTCCCAATAAGACTCTTGTTTGTTTAGATCAACTCACCACAGAGCAATTTACAAAACATGTAAATAAAATGTACATGTTTGCTGACGAACAAATGTCAACTCTTCGGAAAAGCCATTCAAGTTGAGTCGTAGTTAAGTGTTTTAGCTACGGTTTGACTACATGGTTACAAGTGCATTGCTAGGTGGTTACTAGTATATTACTAGGTTACTAGTAAGTTACTAAATGGTTACTAGTATGTTACTAGGTTGGCCATTTTGTTGTAGGCCACCCCCACTGCCACACTCCCTTTTGGCCAATTGGCATGGATAGTTAATCAGCTCTCCTTTCAACAACATCTGCAAGTCTGTGAATCTGTTTGGAAGTTGAGTCCTTTTTCAGATAGGCCACTCCCATTAACACGCCCTCTTTTTGCAGGTCACTCCCATTGCCACACCCCCTTTAGCCAATTGGCATGAACACAATCACACACACACTCACACTTGACCTCCATGCCAAATTTCAGCCTTCTCGGGTGAAAACCGTGGCTGCCAAAGGGTGTTTTTTGTGGACTGACCAACCGACAGACTGACTGACCGATTCTGTCGTTATGAAGGGTCACTTGTGTTTAGGGCTGTATCTTAAGAATGCAGTTGTACATTTTCCAGCAGTTATTCTTCAGTTTGGTTGTTACTTATTTTGTCCCTCCTCTCCATGTTGCAGGTGGATGCCAGCGCCTCTTACAGGATGAACCCGCTGGCTGCCCTCAGCATCGACCGCAATGCTCTGGTGAGGGAAAACTACCGCTCTCACGGAGGAATCTTCTACCCTGGGATCCATCCTCTCTCTGCTGAAAAGCCTCAGGAGGCTGGCACTTCCCTCCCGCTTGGCTACGAGCTCCTGTACAAACCAGGTGTAACCCTGTTGGATGGCCAGAAATCTGGATATGTTGGACTTTATAAAAGCCCACCACCAGGATTACAGAAACCCCTGGTAGTCTCTGCTGCAGGAGTTGATGGGCTGGGCCTGGACCACCGAGCCTTATCCAATGACAAGCAGTCTGAACTGGGCCTGAATGATGCTGGCAGCTTCCTGAGAGTGCCATGGATCAGCCCGTATACTGATGCAACAATGTACCCCTTCCTGGACATGGCATACAAGGCCTCCTTCCTGTCCCAGCCATCGCCCTTTCTCCACCAGCAGCTGGCGTATCAATCTTTGTGTGGGGCAGTGAGCAGCACACCTGGGGAAGACAGACTTTTTTACCTGCCTCATTATGGCCCTACCCATATCTCCTCCTCTTTGGGCCCTCTAATAAGGATCCCTGCAGCAACTCAGGCTCCAACCCTGCCCAACTGCCAGGACAAGGCCTTACAGGGCCTTGGTCCTCAGGTGCATCAGGAACACTCAGCCTTTAGCACCAGTCCACAGATCCACCAGGAGGCCCCTGTACATCATACGGAGCGACAACATGGCAGCAGTAGCAGTGGCTCAAAGTCTAGTCAACCCACGTCCACAAAGAACACTATTAGCAGCAGCAGTGGTGGAAGTAGCTGTGCCCCTGTTAGCAGTTCAGCTAGCACTGTTGCCTTATCAGAGTCACTCCCAGTTGCACATCCTCCATGCTCAGCTCCCCCACCCGAACCCCTAAACAACACCACTGCAGACCTCCAGAAGTCACTTTACAGAAGCATCTCCTCTTCCTCAACCTCACTGTCCACATCTCGTCCTTTTTACATGGGCAGCCGGAGCTCCGAACACTGCTCTCCCAACAAAACCAAAGATGCCAGCTCTGAACGCTCGAGTGCAAAGATATCACCTGCAAAGACATCACTGGACAGAGCTGTACCTCAAAACACTGCCAAAAACCCAGCGGAAAAACCTTTGAATCTGTCTGCCAAAGAGCTGGAGGACTTCTCAAATGCATCCAAATTCGAGGCCCTGGCTAATTTGGTGTATTTACCACCATCTCATTACGGGCTGCTTGCAAGTCAGGACGAGAACCTAAAGGAAGTTCTGCCTCCACCTGTTAGCACATCAGCAAAGACTCCTGACCATCCTGAAATGATCAGCACTTTGCCCTCCCCTTGGGCTGTACCGAGTCCTTCCACAGCTGTCAGCTCTGACCACAGCAGAGGCTCCCAAATTATGAAAAAGAAGAGTATAGACAATAATTCTCAAAACTCATCTGGCTCCACGACAGTTGAGGTAAGCAGTATTCCCAGCCCTGCCTCAGGGGGAAGACTCTCTGCATCTTCCCCAAAGTCCAAAGTTGAATGGTTACATACTGATTTGGAGAATCCAAACAGTAAAGGAGAAACTCGCACATGCCCTGGAAAACCGAGCATACCTCCCGCTAAGCCAGAGGCTCAAGAGAGCCAACCTCATCCACAGCAACTTTCTCATCTGGGAAATGGAAACTCCTCCAGTCAAATCTATGGTGACTCCTACCTCCCTCCTGGCTTAGGATACACTAACCGCTACATCCCATACTCCATTGCTGAGAGTATGTCCTTGCAACGCATGACCATACCAGGCAAAGGGCCTGTCTATAGCCACCCAGTCTTGCTTGGCAACGGCAGCTTTTACCCACCAAAACACGGAATTCCATATGGAGTACATCCAAACCAGGGTGACTTCATAGCATACCAGAATTCCCGTGGGATGGCCCCTCCATCCATCTCCTCCCACCCAGGTCTTGACCAACTTGAAACCCAGGATAAAACCTGGAATGCAGAACCGTACAGGAACCAGGAAAGGCCGGATGTCGACAGATCCCAAAAGATTGACACAGAGAGAGAAAAGTCGGTAACGGCTTCAGGCAAAAGCCTCAATTCTGCCAGAGATGATGTAGTTTGTATTGACCTGGTTTGTGATGATGCAGATGATGATATCTTCTCCACCAATAAACACAGCTCCTTATCTAACATAAGAGAAGATTCCTCCAAGCATACTGGCAGTGGCACTAACCACATCCAAGGAGAGTCGTGGCCTCCAAATGCCCTTCCTCTCAGCCAGGCTGTGGAGCAGAGACAAGGGTTAGTACCCCACACTTCCCAACCAAGACCTTCTCATCACGACTCTTCATCCTTACCTCCCCCTCCGAGTGAGGTGATCCCGGAGAAGATCCTGGAAAAGGAGGACCCTTTTTGTCCATTCCGAGACATCCCAGAGGAACAGACGATGCGCTGTGCCCGAACTTCTCCACAGCAATTTACTAGAAAATGTAAAACTGGACCCTCTGGTGGTACTGAGGACTTGGGTGTTACTAGTGTTCGGAATAATGGTGTTGAGAGTCGAGAGTCCACGGCCTCATCCAATAAAAATGTTAACCCTGAGCAAAGCCCTTCCAGGAAAGTAAATTGTTCTTGTGACAATGCTAACAACGTCATGGGAGCAGTGTGTGCACTCACCACTCCAAAGAGTTCAACTTACGGAGGCAACTGTCATTCAGACAGTCCCATTTGCAACAGTAAGGGACCAGCATGTAGAGATTCCAGTCCCCAGGTCCCATCATGCAGGAGTTTTAATCCCCAGGTTACAGATGGAGGACTTATGAACACCAGGACCCCTAACATCAACCCGAGAAGTCCCACATGTAACAGTGGAGATGTAAACAGTCCAAACAGAAATGTTGTGGGCCCATGTTGCAGAAATCTAGCTCCAACTTGTGAACCCCAAATTTTCGGCGGTACAACACATAGAAATAGCAACTCTGTGACTCCAAACTGCAGGAGCATCAATCCCAGATTTACAAATTGTGAAAACCGCAATGCCCTGCGCCCAGTTTGTGGAACTCTCAGGACTCCTGCATGCGGAAAGAACTGTTTCAGTTGTCCAAATTGTGGAAATACCATCTCTAAAGGCCAGTCTTTTGGAAATAACCAAACCTGCAAACATATCAATCCCAGGGTCCCCACATTTGGAAACAGTTTTCCGCAGGGTCCAACCTGTCAGCACCTTTCACCTGGCAATCCTCCAGATCTGTCTCCGGAACCACCAGTTAACAAAGACTGCACATACGAAGGCCTCTCCTCTGATGAGTCACGGAGAGACGGGAACGAAGACATTCAGGACAGCGTGGATCCTCTGGCAGAAGAAGATGACAGTAAGAGCCGGCGCTCCGGCCTTACCAAACGTATCGCCAACTCATCTGGCTACGTGGGCGACCGGATTAAATGTGTGACAACGGAGCTTTACGCCGACTCCAGCAAGCTGAGCAGAGAGCAGAGGGCACTTCAGGTAAGAACTACATTTAAATTACATTTTTTCTTCCTTCATTAGTCGATGAAATGGTGATAGTGACGGAGAGGGCAAATCTGAAGCCGTTTTCTCACATGAACTTTGGACAATGTCCGCAGAATCAGTGTCTTTTTCTCACATGTAGCACCCAACCAGAGAGTGTCCATGTCAAATGCGTTCTCTCTTCCTGGAAATACTCCGTTTGGTGTAGGCGAGGGGTGGTGCCTGGGTAGAGGGTGCGGAGGCAGGACATGATGCAGATTACACCTCAGTCACATAGGTGATTCATAATTTGATCATAAACAACCAAGTCTCTTGCTGATCCTAGAATTTGTCTGATGATTTCTGTGACAGAAGTTCTGAATCTCGTCGTCTCACCAGTTAGACATTTTCGTTGGAGTCTTCATGTAAATGACCCTCGGATGTTTGTTTTCTTCATGATAGAAATGTCATCAACACGCCAACTCTCTTGCCAAGAAATGTCAATGTTTATTGTTTCATTTTTGAAAAAAATAATTCACATATCTGACCCAGGAACATCACAGAGTGCAGAAACAGAATAAAAAAGAGCTATCAAGGCACAGAACCAGAACAAGTGGCGAAAAAAAAAATCAGTTTAATTGCAACTTTTTTTTCTTTTAATGAATTTTGACATTTTTATCAGAAGATTGCAACTTTTTTTCTCAAAATCTTGATCTTCATCCATCACAAATAACTGTATACTTTGGGAACTTTCTGAGAACTCGTGAAGAACATTTTTCACTATTTTTGGACACTTTTAGAAAATGATTTATTGAGAAAATACACATACCACTGCTTGTAAGTTAGTTTGTTAGTTATGTTAGTTCCTAACTCTTTAAAAACACCAAAATCACAGAATAACACAAACTAACAAACAAATTAACTAACAAACAAACAAACAAACAAACAGACTAACCGATGGAGACAGCGGTAGAGCAGAAACTCCCATGCTCTGAAAGGTTAAACGATTGTTTTTGTCAAAGGAGTCTGGTGTGTTTGAAGAGAGCGATATAACGGCTTCAGTTCGTAAAGGTCTGTCTGACAGCAAGGTAAAGAAAATATTATAAATATAGACTACACCTAAACTAATATTGATTTTTTTTTTAGGTGTCTAAAATACGTTTTCCTGTGTGCTGCCAATAAGCCGGATGTGTATGAGGATGTGTTTGTAGTCTGTTTGAATCTGGTTGTAGAATTATATGAGGAGAGTTTCCTTCTCTCACCTCCTCCTTCTTGTTTTTCTGCCTCCATATGTTTCGGGTCGTGCCGAGGTCGAGTCAGGATAACACTCCAGCTTCAGGCGACTGTTATCCTGCTGCTTTCTCCCCAAAACTAAGATTATGTCTTATATATTTATCTCAGCCTCTCCTTTCATCTCTCTCTATTTTTGTTTCTCTGCCTCTCTATTCGTCGCGTGTTATTCTTCTTCCTCTGTTCACCTCCTCGTCCCCTCGAGATCCCCCCTTCAACTCAAATTAAATCTCTCCATCTTCCTCCTCGTCATCCTCCTCTTACATCCTTCGGCAAACGGAGGAGATCTGAGACTTTTAATGAAATCCTATTTCTCCCTCTACTTCCTCATCCTCAGAGCCCAGGTTAACCGTACTGACACAGAGCGTGTTCCTTCCCTCTCCCGGATGTTCATCTTCACCAAACCTCCTAACCGTTGGTAACCCTTGGTACCCGTTGGTAACCCTTGGTACCCGTTGGTAACCCTTGGTAACCGTTGGTAACCCTTGGTACCCGTTGGTAACCCTTGGTAACCGTTGGTAACCCTTGGTACCCGTTGGTAACCCTTAGTAACCGTTGGTAACCCTTGGTACCCGTTGGTAACCCTTGGTAACCGTTGGTAACCCTTGGTAACCGTTGGTAAGCCTTGGTACCCGTTGGTAACCCTTGGTAACCGTTGGTAACCCTTGGTAACCGTTGGTAACCCTTGGTAACCGTTGGTAACCCTTGGTAACCGTTGGTAACCAGTCCCTGTGTGCTCCCTTACAGGCTGGTATTTCTTTTTCACCTCACTTTGCCCTAACCACAAACCCATTTTTAAAATTAATGGCCTGTGAAACGATCTACAAATCCATCCAACGCCGGCAGCACCGGAGGGCGAAGGTTACACCACCACCACCTCTTCCACCCTCTGAATGACCGAGCATGGAGCTTTGATGAGGGAATAAACACCAAACCCCTGATTATCTGCGGACATTTATATCGTCAAATTCGAAATAAGGTCCTGATATTCAAATATTAAGACTAAACATAATTAGTTCATAACATCCAATTTAACTTTTTCAAAACGGCATCTATCCCATAACCGATACCGTGTGTTTGTAGTTACATCTCTCTAATTGATACAAAAGATGTCCTTACACTACACAGCTTTTCAACAGATTTCACTGTCTCAGAGAGGCAAATGTACACGTATGATATCGTAATTTTTCATTTCAGGGTGTACTGCTGCAACCCTACTACGTTTACATGCACAAAATATTCTGGGTTTTTTTTGTCCTTATTCTGAAAAACACAATAGGCCTCATGCAAGAACATTTTTGTATTCTTATCTTAACTTTATCTTCCTTTTTTTCATAAGTGTGCCACGTCAGATAACTGCCTTAGGAAACACTGATTGCAATTTTGCCACAAACTACTAATCCATTAAAGGAGCAATGTGTAACTTTTTACATTTATTAATAATTTTTTATTGCCCTTGGGTGAAAGGATTATAATTTAACCAAAAAAATTAGACCATCCCCAACTTTCTCTGCTGCCTATAACAGCCTATGGGCGCTGTGGGCATGTGAAGGATTCGGGTCGAATTTTCCTCGAAAATCAACGGATGTGACGTTTTGCACGCTCTCGTGCCCTCACAGAGCCACAGAGTCCGGCCACAGCAGAAACTCAGTAAGCAACACTAGCTAACGTTTGCTCATGGAGACCGCAAATGTCAACAAACTACAGGCAGTGAAAACATAGTGTTCGTGCACATCCACTAACCATTGAAGACTGCAAAGACTAGGTCCACACACTGAAGCTCCCTTTAGTTTATTTAGCACATCCACAGACAGAAGTAACATTTCCAGCCGACATGCTCTTCTTCAGACTTCTACGTCTGAAGAAGAGCATGTTGGCTAATTTTACTGAGCTAACACAGCATAATACTGTCCTGACTGTCCCTAATTTCAGCTAACTCATCCAGGCCCGTGGGGCTGATCTGGTTGGTAAATTGTCTGACTTTCTGTTTGTAAATTACTTTTATCAGCGGACATTACGACGCAACCAACGCCAGATCCATGCAGTGAAAGGTTAGCTAAGTTAGTTGGCTAACCTTTAGCTTCCTAGCTAATGTTAGCACTAGCGTTAGCAGAGTACTATGGAATATGTGGATGTTGGCTGCCATTTGTTGCTTCGTGGCACTGGCTGATGGAGTGATTTACAAACTGTAAACTAGCGTCATTCTAAATATAATTTATTGTTCAGCATTGTATCAACATGATGACGGCCGATCACATTCAGTCTGTATATAATATCACTGTGGTGTTGTGGCCGATATGCTCGTGCTACTGAGAGCAAAATGATGCAGACTGCAGTTCACTTAACGGCCACAGGTGTCATTAAAAACAAGAGTTTTCTGAATCCTACACAGAGCGCCTTTAATCCAGAAAATAATCAACAGATTATTAAGTCATGGTGAATGATGTATTCATCTTTTTCTTCTCAGCGTGCGATGCTGCGCTTCTCTGAGCTGGAGCTGCAGGAGACGGAGGGAGGAAGAGAAGAAGAAGAAGAAGAAGAGGCGTTAAAGGAGACGGAGCATGGAGACGGAGAAGAAGAAGGAGAAGAAGACGAGGAGCAGGGGAGGAAGAAAGAGAGAGGAGGAACTCCCTCTGCAGCCGAGGCTCCGAGAGGTAAGTGTGTGTGTGTGTGTGTGTGTGTGTGTGAACTCTCGGTGCACCTCGCTCTCTTTAAAGCCGAACATACCGCTGCCACACGGAAGTTAATCAAAGATAAAACTGTGGTTCTGAAAATTAAACTTCACAGTGTGAACGCAGTTTGAAGGAATTCTCAGGTTTCGTGGTAAATTGTGACATTTAAACAGAGAAAATAAAATGGAGACTTCCTACATTTTAAGCACTCATGAAGTCCGAATATGTGTCCATTCATCTATGTTCCTTTAGTCCGTTAGGGTTTTTTATCAAAAATTCAGACAGACAGATCAGAATCAGAATCAGAATCAGAATAATTTTTATTACCAAGTAGTTTTCACGTACGAGGAATTTGTCATGATGTCACGGTGCATTTCAAGAAACAACACAAGCAAAATATACACAAAACAAAAAAAGAACCAAAGAAAAACAAGAGGAAAGCACAAATATGTACAAGTGAGGAATAAAAATAAAATAAGATTAGATTAGATTGCATTAATGTAACGCATTGAGTTATGAGCTGAGAACTCCAGTGTGCAGAGATTATAAAGTGCAGAGTTCACAGGTGTGCAAAGTTTACAGATGTGCAATGAACAAGTAGTGATACTGAGTGGAATGAGAGACCACGTCAGTGAGGGACCCGGGTCTTGTTAATGAGTCTGGTTGCGGTCGGGAAGAAACTGTTCTTGTGGCGTTCGGTTTTG
>JAOVVB010233738.1:0-10092 GCA_028570985.1 Heterobranchus longifilis
CATACTTATTTTATCCCAAACCACAATCTTTTCCTAAACCTAACAAAGTAGTTTTGTAGCAATTCACAACGGTAACGAGGTGTTGAAAACAGTGACCAGAATCCCCAAAATGTAACTGAGAATGCAGTTTAGTTGTATGGGAATAGAAAGACAGGGCTGCAGATAAAGAGTGAATATGGTGGAGGACAGATTATTGATCAAGGAGCTGAGTAAACTGAAGCTGTAAGTTTGTGGTGTTGTCAGCCTGTCACGCAGTAAATAATAATAATAATATGAATACCTTCTTCAGCGCGCTGTCTACTGCGTCCGGTCGGCTGATGTCAAAGCATAACAGCACTGCGTCTGAGTCGCTGTAGCAGAGGGGTCTGACGTTGTCGTAGTATGGAGAACCTGGAGAGACAAAGTCAGGAATGTCAACAACATACAGTTTTATTAACATGTGATTTAGTTAGGTGGATGCATAAAACATCTTTGAAAATTAACCTTTAGTAAAGTTGTCCCCAAGTTGTCAACAAGTAGAAATAGAAACTATCTCTTTCTGTGGTCTGAATCCAGCTAACACTATTATAATAATGTTCTATCACAATCATCCTCCTCACTTTCACACAGTACAAACACAAACAGTCACATGCACGCCTGCCAAACTGATAAAAGAGCAAATAATTTCACCAAGTTTGACACCTTCCCACTGACCGGAATATTTCCAGCAAAGTAAACTAACTCACTGAGTCACGGTCAGTGCAGCTCTGCACCAATCACAGCTTTCCATTATCAGTCAAGAGCAAACTTTATTTTATCAAACTTTTGTTTGAGTGAAAAAAAAACTACCAGATGTCATGTGAAACAAGATTATCATCATACTGCAGGATAAACTTTCCAAGCTTACATATTCAGTATGAGATAAAGTGCCAGAATACAGACACTATGTCTAAAGTTTAATCTATGATTGTTAAATTAAGTCCCTGTCTGCATCAAAAACTATTCTATATAAAAAATAGCTAGGTCATTGAAAAGTATTCTTCTTAAAGCAAAGTTTGACATTATGGGAAATGCATTTATTTGCTTTTAGTGGCATTAAATATGAAGGAGCTGTTAGCTTAGCTTAGCTTAGCATAAAAACTGGAAACGGGGAAACAGCTAGCCTGTCCAACGGGACGAAAATCCGCAATAACAAGTTTTTTACGGCCAGAAATTGAATATGAATATTATTCAGAATGTCAGACTATTCATTTAAAGGTTAATTCACAACATAATGCTGGAAGAATAACAGCAAGACTTTCTATTGTTTCAAAAGTCAAACATTTGAATCACTCCCAAACTTTACACCACATTATAAGATCCACAGTTGTAAATAGTTGTGAAATTTTTACGCTGCAGTGACTTTACTTTTCCAACAAATCTCTACTGAGGCATTAATAAACCAATCCTTGAAACGACACAATTCATCACCACTCTCCAGACAGTCTGCTCTGATTGATGACTCATAAATACGACACCTTAGTTATGAGAATGTGAATTACGGTGTGAAGGAAACACACATTTCCATAAACAGCAGCACAGCTAAATGTAGAAGGTTTCCTTTAACTCTCAGGAAGGCTCCTGTGCTAAAAACAGATCAGGATGTCCGCTCTCTATTGTCTTCCCTCTGCCACCTAATCACTCCCCACACACCGACGCTGAGATTTAATTTCCTACTCCTGTCCTCAGGGGCCAAATGTGCACCAGAAGCTTTCCTTGCAAATAAAAGAGGATATAATTATACCAGGAACAGATACTTCTAAATAAGCTTCTACCGGAACTAACTAACAATGTTGATGAATTCTCTCCTGAGGCATTAATGTAAATGTTTTTACAAAAATATTTTAAGGACTGCCGTTCGAAAAGCCCTTCCGGTTAACTCGGTCGGTCATAATATTTGACTTAAATCTGCAAAGTAGGGCAACTTATACAACTAGAATCTATCAATAACTGTTTTGTTTTTTTTAGAGGGAATCAAAGCGCCCGTCACATAACTATCCAGGGTGATGTAAGGCTTGAGAAAGAGGAGGCAGAGAGATCTAAAGAGGACACAACTTCTAGCACCTACCACCTCCCACACATTAGCAGCCCCCCGCCTGGACACACAAACACACACACACACACACGCAACGCTTTCAGTTGAGCAAACATTAGTTGATGCAATGAAATTCTCTCTCAAAGAAAGAATGGAAGGAGTTGGACTCAAAAGACAAGATAAGACTATGTGTTGATAAAAGATGCAACGTGATCTATCAAATATGCTTCTGGGCCTTTTTTAAATTTATTGACAGAAAGCGTTAAATAATTAATAAGAGACTGTCCTCCACCGATACACTGACTCAATGCATTCTCATAAACGGGTTGAAAAGTGAATATGAAAATGTATACACAACAGTTCGTAGATATAATACACGTGTTCCATTTTAAATACATGTGCCGGTCACGTGATACACACGTCATCAACGTCGCGATTAACATTGTGAAACTGGACTAATTTGGTAGGTTTAGGCAACAAATGTACTTAGGTTAATAAAACGACTTGGTATGGTTAATAAAAAATGTGGGGATTGCATTAAAATCCCTGTTTCTGTGTTCCGTTTTAAATACATGTGCTGGTGGCGTGATACACACAGACTCGAACTCCGGTCTCCTGGGTGAAAGTCCTGTGTGTGATCGAATCACCTCTTTGTGTCTTTTAAACCTGCAGGCCTCATGTCTCACAATTACATGCATTATGTATGAATTACCATGCATTACTTTTTATACTCATTGCTATGAACAGGGAATGAGGCTGACAGACTCCATAGGTCGTCTGTACAAGCAGCTTATTACCATATTTACATGTATTGTTAGGCAGCGACCTCTAGTGGCCGTAGTAATTATGACGGGAGCAAAGGAATAAGTCAGGTGACGTAGTATAAAGAGCAAGAAAGTCCAAGGAGAGAGGAGGTCGGGGTGGATGGATGGGTCAAACAAATACAGGACTTTTACCCTGGAGACCGCTGTTTGTATCCCGTGTGAAACCAAAAGTCGACATGGACTTACTTTAAGGTAACTTGTAAGTAAAGTTACGTTGCGTAACTATGTCACCTTCTACGTCACGTACTGTAACAAACATACTTATTTTAACCCAAACCACAATCTTTTCCTAAACCGAACAAAGTAGTTTTGGTGCCTAAATCTATAAACTTACAACATTAATCGCAACATTAATCTCCTGCCACCTGTAGAGGCGCTAATTCAGGAAACGCTCCTGTGGGTCTTAGAGCGTAAGAACAAACAATGTACGTGGTTGTATGGTTTGGAGGACTTGTTGTAATAATGAATCATATTTTATCAGAGTAAGACACCTGGAGCAATGTTATTAGAGCTGAAATTATGCTGGAAGTCAATTGCCAGGAAATTAATAATAATCAATTGATCGTTTCAAGTCATTTTTCAAACAAACATGCTGCCAAATATGCAGCAATTAGAATTTGTTTTTCTTTCTCTTTCTTATATTATTGCAAACTGATTATATTTGGGTTTTGGACTGTTGGTCGGACAAAACAAGACATGTAAAGATGTCAACTTTGGCTATAATTTTTTTTCTTTCTATATTTTCTTGGCAAATTAATCGATATAAAGATAATAAAGACAGAGAATGAAAAGAATCATACATAGAGAGTATATGTGTATGTGTTGCAAAAGTAAATAGGTCTTATGCAATGTTTCCTCTGGAAAGAGTGACTGTCCAGAAAGTTTTTACTCCGTGGGAGATAAACACACAAACCTACATTAGTTCAGCGCTGGTTTCAGTTACATAAGACCTTTTTTTTTTTTTAGGCGGCACACACCATAAGGCAGTGAGGAGGTCATGCATATCTTTTCGCTCAGTGTTCCTCACTTGTGCCTTCTGTTCGCAGTGACTGTACGCCACACACACACACACACACACACACACACACACACACACACACACACCCACACACACGCAGTGGCACACACAGTAAGACAGGACTCTCTCACACACACACACACACACACACACACACACACACACACACACACACACTTCCACCCCCTGCATGGACGAGGCATCCCCCTCTCCCCTGTGAAACAACCCCTCTGAAGGCCAACTGGCATCGCTCAACTTCCTCTGAGCACAACGCCTCAGCAGTCAGTGCTGTTATGAAATAAATTTATACTGGAGCAGATTTCTTATTGATCCCATTTACATAATTATTCTTCATGTTTATGGTCATTATGTCAGTAGGCACAATAATGGTTCTCTGAACTGTATATATTATGGCTGCAACTAAAATTATAACAGATAGCAGATTATTTTCTTGATTCGTTGATTGATGTTTTTGTCTATAAAATGTCCGGAAATTGTGAGAAATACAGATTATGATTTTAAAATTCCTTGTTCCATCTACCAACAGTCATATTCAGTTTACAAAGATACAAAACAGAGGAAATCATCACATGAGAGAAGGTGGAACCACAAAATCTTTGGCATTTTTGCTTGAAGAATGACTTAAATGATTGTTGCTGTATATTTTTTTGTCATTGGACAATGTTCACTTAATGCCTCTGACCTTTGAACTTTATGTGGGAGAAGTCGAGTTATCAAATATCACAAAAAGACAGTTATTATATTCAAGAAAGTTGGTTTTAAAACTCTAATTCTAACAAAACAAAAGCAGGTGAATAATGTGAGATCATAGACGTAGTCTCCAGGACGTCACCCATAGGTTTATGATGAGCCCAAATTAAATTCGAAGTGGGTAGCTCCTGCAGTCGGCATCATGGCAGTGTCTGACTCCACCGAACTCCCGGCTAATCCAAAAATGGGTAAAGAGGTGGAGCGTGGATGGAGCCTGTAGTCTATGCTAGCCACCTGTGACGGCACCCACCTGTCACTCAAAGCATCGCTGCCCTTAATTATACATAACTTTAAGCCTTAACAGGTGAGTTTTATAAAAAAAAATCAACCCCCATACAGTTGTCATGAATGGGGAAATTAGCTACAGAGACAAAACCGTTTTTTGCACCTGGCTGTAAACATGTTTATTTCTGCTGTAAAGTTGGGCATTTTAACATGGAGGTCTATGGGGACTTACTCGCTTTTGGAGTCAGCCTCAAGTGGCCATTCGAGGAACTGCATATATATAACTATAGAATGTATAACTAATATATAATATTGGGGGACTAGGAACTTAGCATTGAGTAAGTACTTAGCACTCATAGCTAACTTGTTAGCCTTTAGATTTTACATCCCTGGTAATACATCGGTTGTATTTCTCAAACTGGGGCCTCTGTTTGTCTTTGTGGGGTCTTTTTTTATGTTTTGCATGTATGCAAAACTGTGGATTTTGTGCCCCACTTGCCCAGACAGGCCTGCTGCTCATTGGCTGCAGAGCACCAATCCACCAAGGAAGATCTCTCAGCAGATTTCACGTGAGTGAAAAGCTGCTTAACAGCATCAAAACAGGATTGGCAGATAGTGATGTCTGGGTAAACAGCAACAACAATGTTTTGTAAAACAATGAATGCGACGGAGCTTTATTTACAGTCGTTACCCGACTCCAGGCCGACTGTTGTAGCTGTTGTTGTTGTTGTTGGGAGGGTAAACAAGTTCCACGAATCAGCCCATGAATACAATACTGAAACTGACTTCTTAACTCATTGCTCAACAAACACGAAAGCTTGGGGACATTTTTAAATTGGCAGTGAGTCAGAGGTGCAGATCACAGCCTTGTTCTTTGCCAGTTTTATTAAACTGTAGTAATAATTGGAAAAAAATAATAATCTGAGCATAATCCTCACCTGATGTGTCCCACAGGCTGAGCTCAACACGCTGGTCTTCAAGCTCCAGACAGGCGGTGTAGTTCTCAAACACAGTGGGGACGTAAGTCTAGAAATGGACAATAGAGAAAAAGGTTTAGGGAGCATATAATTCATCATTTAGATGTATGAAATATAAAAAACAAGAATAAATGTCCATGTCAAGTTAGCAGTGATTCAGTTAATGACCTACAGCAAAACTATTAAATATATACTGATAATTATAGAAAATAAAAAACACAGAGATGTTCACATTGTGAAGCATTGTTATTTTTATATGACGTAAACCATCATTTGGCAAAATTAGCTGTGATTAAGGTTTCTTTTAAATCGATTTATAGGTTCAACAGTGCTCAAACATATTAACCTGCATATGAATGATCTTGCAGCTGTATCATTCCCAATCTAAGGATTTTATATAGCCATGTCTAAATTACTAAACTTATGAAAATATAACCTATAAATATCCTTTACTACACATGTATGTCAATCCAATAATACTATATAAGCTATATGGCACCATGGGAGTTTTAGAACTATAATAAGATGAGATAAGATAAGCCTTTATTAATCCCCATAGGGAAGTTTGGTTGTAGGACAGAAATAGTACAAATAAAAAGAGAATGTAAAAAAATAACAAAAAGTAAAATAAGAATAGAACTTAAATAGAAGTAAAAACTATACAAGAGGGAAAAAATAAGACAAAATTACTATAGGTAAAGTGACAGTGGGGTGAATAATAATATATTTGCAAAAACCCATACCTCATTTTTTAAATTTTATTTTCCTAAATCGTGTTTTTTTTAATCCAGGGAATATCAATCAAACTCATGTTGGTTTATTCATTTTAACAATGTCTCATTGGCTTTTATCTGTTTTTTGCAGATGAACTCTTCAAATTATAAAACAAAAGTATAAATGTAAATGAAATAGGCTACTACTGGAATTCTATACATATCTAACACAATTAGAAACACAAAAATAATCTTATAATACAGTCAAGGAAATCTCTTGTCCACTCTAGTCCTTATGGAGTATAAAAGTAGGCTAAAATGTATTCTTAAATTAATTCAGCTGCACAAACATGACCTGTAATTTAAATAATCCATATATTTGAGATAATACATGCGACACATAGCTGCAGACGTTATTAAAGACAGCTCGTACCTCTGGGTAGCAGTCCTTGGCCAGGACTTGTAACATCGCTGTTTTACCGCATTGGACGTCCCCGACCAGCACGAGTTTACACCTCGCGACAAACGGCTGCGCGAGTCTTCTTTCCTTCATGGTGCAGATTAATTAAATTAATTAAAGGCTATCAAAAAGAAATAAGGCTAAAGTTTTGTAAATCCTCTCAGTGAGCGGCTGTGTCGCTGCTCTCAGTCAGTCAGTGTGTCAGTGAAGCAGAGCAGCAGTCACACAGAATCACTGCGGAACTTTATATTGTCGCGCCAACCAATGAGCGCTGCGCAGTGCGCGAGCCCAGAGGAGGAGGAGGGCAGTGCACGAGGGCTCATCTTGTTATTTGGTGGTAATGGTGGGAGTGAACTGCAGAGCCACATCCAGGATTTAAGAAATACTGATGTCCCCTCAATGCACCACATAAACCAGTGGTTCCCAACCTTTTTACTTATGGGACTCCTTTTCTATCATTGAGTAAACTGATGCCCCCTGACTAAGTAACATACTTTATGGATATTTAATATTATATTCAATGCATAACAATATCAGTCCAGAACAATTGATAAACTGTACAATAGTGAACAAAATAACTGCAGGAAGTTTGAGTAAAACAAGTGATTTGGATTAATTTTGAGCAGATTATTTCCTGTGGAGTTTTCCTGTTATTTTCAGGAACCTTCAATACAATTCTCTCTAGCTATTTTATATACTGCAAGGTAGCTAAATCTATAATAATATATCACAATTTATTAGTTGATTATATTTTGTATTAATAATCTGAATCTGCAAAGTAACTGAATTCATCAAATAAATGTGGTGGGGTTAAAAGGACAATACTTCCCTCTAAAAAGTAGTGGAATAGAAGTATAGTAATCTTAAATGGAATTAATCAAGTAAAGTACAAGTACTGGATTACTCAGTGTGCCAGGTAACTAATAAAATAGCATGCAGCCACTAAATATTTGGGAAGTTTATCCATGATGACACTGTCACTGTGTGAGCACTGAGCAACGCTCGCCCTTTTGCACATCCACTACACAAAGGTGAAAGGTCAAGTGTGTGGGGGCGGCTGATGAATGCATTGCCTGGGCATGTCTTCACAGGGGGCTGGTCAACAGAAGCAATGGTAAAATAAAAAATAAAAAACATTCATTTATGGCCCAAAATTGTTTGCAGTGTCAGTAGTTAACTGCACAAAAAATGGCAAAAAAGGTAATTTAACTACTTGAATCACTGCAGATATTAATGTAGTTGATTTACCAGCAAGCTACTGCAAAATGCAGTTAAACTACTAGTTTAATTAGATGTAGTTCTCTCCCCAACACTGAGTACAAGTATACGTCAGTCTTGTACAATACAGTATGAGTAAATGTACTTAGTTACATTCCACCACTGGCAGTAGGCAGTGGTTGTCTATGGTCCAGACCTTTTTTCTGTCTGATATCAGACAAGGGTAGTAGTGATATGTAACTAAGTACATTTACTACATGCACTGTACTTACCGGTAAGTCAAATTTTGAGGTACTTGCACTTGAGTGTTTCCATTTTATGCTACTTTATACTATAGTCCACTACATCTCAGAGGGAAGTATTGTACTTTTAAAATGTTCTATATTAAGTAACAGTGATGACGTGTGAAAGCACAGGTTACAGGGGATTTTTGTCCTCTCATGTCCTCTCTGTGGAAAACATGCCGACGCGTCTCTGGTTATACACCTAAAATCTAATTTTGTTCACAGCTGCAACAGAAACAAATACTCACTAAGATATGTTATCAGCACTGTTGTTTTCCTCTTTTGTGAGCTTCTGTGTGCATATGCATAGTCACATGACCAGAAGTAATTCATCTGTTATCTGACTTGTGTTAATAGTGTGCTGGTCATATCTTCTCTATGTAAACAAATGTTTTGGGGATTTTATGACCTCAAAGTGTTTTATTATCTCAGTTTAGAGGTCAGAGCTTCTGTGACATGTCATTTTGATTAAATGGTTAAATTAGAGCCCGACCGATATGGGATTTTTGAGACTGATATGATACCAATTTTAGAGGGGAAAAATTAACTGATTACCGATATGAAAGCCGATATAGTGAATTTTTGAGCTTTTTTTGTGGACTTTGCACTGATATGACTATACAAAGGTACTCACAAGGTTGCTTTCTTGAACAAATAACTTTATTAGAGAATATTTAACTTTAACTTTATTCTACATTGTCATCCAATTCTAGAAATGACCACTGAAAAATAAAGCATACATATGTATGTTCAATATCAGTCAATTGCTGACCATTTAAATAAATAAAAATAAATAGCTATATGACACAATTTGTAAATTGTTTTCTGCATTATATCTTCTGTAAAAAGGTCTCCATATCGGTGCATATTGAACAACATATACGCCAATACAGATATGTCTGTGTTAGGCCAATTTCATCCAAAAAAGGGCTCTAGATTAAATGCTTAAAAATGACAGAGGGTTCAAAGGAGGACACAGAAATCCAGCTAATCAGAATTTGCTTTAAATGTTGTCTAAATATCTCTCTTAATAAATCTTCGATTGTGTTTTGTGTTTATCCTTCCGACCAGCTGTGGGATACAGCCGTGTGAGGATGCATGCAGTTATTTTTACATGAAACATATGAGTGACTGTATGTGTACATATGTTTCTATAACATGTAGCATGTAGCGTACAGGGCCTCCAAACACTGAACAAATGACAGATGGCTTCATCAGTCTGAAGTATAACAGAGAATTCAAGAGTGTCAGCCGTTTGCAGAGGAAGTGGAGCATGGCTAGTTGTGCAGAGACGTAAATGGAAACAACTGTCACACATCGGCTCTTTGATGCCATTAATGTACAACGTGAAACTCTGAATGGGGGCATGAATTGCACCTGCTGCCTGTTATAGAGAGAAATGATGTCCTCCTCTGTCTTGCTTCATTGAAATTTCTATCTTCACACTCTCACACGCATGTACACCACACACTAATATCATGCAAACACCTACTTGCACTTAATGCTTCACTCGCTCATGCTCCATTTCTCCCTTTTAGTGTTCTCACTG
>JAOVVB010233739.1:0-23787 GCA_028570985.1 Heterobranchus longifilis
GAGTTGTATTCTCACAGAGAAAATACACACTACATATTCTATGTATGATTTGACTTAAACAAGAGTTTACAAAATGTTTTATTGATGCACAACTATAGACTAATATGGACACATTATAAATATGTGCACGAAATCTTTTGGCAGTAATCTTACCCCATAGAAGAGCGAAAGAAAAAAAGCACACACACAGCATAGACACACACAGGCACAAGATGGTCAGCTTTGGTTTTGGGATCGTGTGGGATTGTTTCTTCAGATGCTTTATAAATATCACTGCTGTAAAATCATCATTGCGTCCAGGAATACGTGAAATCAGCATTTGTGTTGACGGCATTGATGTCAAAAATGCCCATTTCAAAGTATTTATTCAACATAGATATTTAACAACTTGTGATCACATAATAATCATCTCATACAGACTACAGTACTGTGAGAAGCATAAATCATAATGTACATTTTTGCTGAGTCATCTCTCCTCTCAAGCTGCGGTGGGACCGGAGGTTCCCTCATTACACAGCGCGAGTATAGAGTATAGAGCCTAAACTGACTGAAATCTCACAGAAACAAACGGCGTGGAGGCGTCTTGCTGTTCAGGAATGAGAGAGGGGAATCAGTAGGAACATCGTCACAGCGTTGTGCTCAGTCCAAAAACTGAAGAAACAATCCCACACAGTCTCAAAACGAAATCTCACCATATAGAATGTGTTTACATGCTTTAAATGTTAAAAAAACACACAGTGTTTTTCTCATACTGTCTGTCTGAATCTGTCTGAATATACCTGTATTCACCCTCTGTCTGAAAAGCTCAGTTTTAGCACCTGTCTCTTTAAACCCCCCTCCTGAAAAAGCCCAGTCTTCTGTAATTGGTCAGCGCTTCCGGGTCTTCCGCATCTGCGCTCTCTCGGCGCCGTCTGCACCGTCTTTACAGCTGGGGAATGACTGCAACGGCACTGTAGCAGCAATTCCTGCCTATATAGTACAGCTGTGACATCACAACCTCATGGAAGTCCTGACAGCTCGTTTAAAAGTCACAGTTTCTGATTACGCGATGTGTGCATTTCTCTGTGGATTGAGCGTTTTTATACTTAATACTTACATACCTATACTTAATATTTATATAGCAGCTCAACCTGCTTTATGAAAAAAAATAGACATGGAAGTCTCACTTTTGACACAGAGCTGGTTTAAAATGGGCAAATTATCTCTTTAAGTGAAGTTCAAATTTATATCTTAACATGTGCTTGAGAATCATAAAGTCACTGCAGAACAAAAGTAACTGCAATTAGACTCGTATGAAGAGAGAGAAAATTGAAAAGTGAAGCAACACTGACAGTTACACTCACCCTTTTCTTCGGGTTGCTGTTGGGCTCATCATTCGGTCGTTTGGGGGATCTATTGGAGTCGTTGCTGTCCACAGGTGGGTCGTTTTTTTGAGACACAGATTTCACAGCGGTGCCTTCCGAGTGTGCTATCAAGGATTTGGGCTGATCTGTTGTATCTGGAATAAAGATATGTAGAAAGCAAATCAGACTACATCCAAAGATGTGTTTAAAACCATTGTGGCTATTAGAATGAATGATAGCTACAAAGCGCTGTATGGGAGTTATCAGCAGTTATGTATATCCCAAGGCTAATTTGCATTCCAGTCAAATCCAAATCTCAACACACAGCTGGTGAAAGATTTGAAGGATGCAATAAAACCTTGCAAAGAATATATTTTTGACAGCAATTTCCACATTAATTAATATTATCACAACCTGTCAAACATGTCTGAATGTGTGACAGATGCAGAGATGCTGCCATCTTGAGGTAAGAGAAGAACACTAACACTCGACGACCACTTATTTTATTATTTTAAGCACTTTGTATTTTTGCTTTTATAAGTGCTATAAGTAATGAAATGTAGGCTCATGTCATGACTATCTACAAAATAAAGGGTTTGACTTTTCATCATTCTTCTTTACTTTACATACAAGTTGTTACACAATGTCATTTAGGGAGAAAGTGACATTTGTTTATGTTTCATGTTGAAAACAAAGATTGTGGCACGTGATGTAGTAGTTGAAGGAGAGTTATACACACATCACGTAGGCGCAAGGCTATAATTAAAACACTGTCACTGAAGAAAAGGTAACGCCTGCACACATGCCACAAAAGTTTAATCATGACTCACTGAATTTTTCTGGCATGGCGTAAGAGTTCAGGCGTTACCTTTTCTTCAGGTGATATGCTGCATTCATGTGGTGTCGGAATGATCGGAAAAAGTAATTTCCGACTGGGAAAATTCACGTGAACATCTTTTCAAGTCAGAACAACAACTCGATGATGTCATATTACGCAGAAACATGGCGGAGCAAAGTATTGGGTTGATGGACAGAACCTTTTTTCATTCATTCACACATTGCATATCAATTTTTTGCTCACATGTCATTTGTAATATTGTGGGCCCTATCAGGTTATAACCGTCCACATAGAGTAACCTAGATTAGTAACAAAATGTAAGCAATAAGTTAGTGGTTTTAGGTACTGGTGCAGCAATAAGTCTGGGAGAAAAAAACTAATATAAAGATTCAAACTGTTTCAGCAAAATACTGGAAACGGTGATCAACATGTTGTTTAAACGCTCTGAGCAATAAAATACTTAAAGCTCATGAACACACCGAAGTCGGAATAACAACTTTTCAACTCGAGAAATGGGACCATCCATGGAGCACATGAATGCAGCATGGTCCCACCTAAAAAATATACACACGGCCCTCTATGACAGTGGTTCTCAAAGTGGGGTCTGGGGACCTCCAGGGGTCCTAGTGGAGGTTCCATGGGGTCCCCAGCAAAAAGGGGAATCATTTATTTTCACTATAATTCCATCCATACTGTAACTCAGTGACAGACTACATGACTATTTTGTCATATGTTTCATACACTTTCTATAATAAACACTAGGGAACACTAGTGCCCATCTGTGGTCTAATTTTTGTCCGTTTAAGGGTCGATGATGTGATAAAGTTTGGGAACAACTGTGCAATTATCACAATATAATTGTTTTATTTTTTTAATAAAAGGCTTCACAGTCCAACAAATAATAATTTCTTTTTTAATTCTATAATAGTTCTATAATAGTTAATATATTACTTTCTAATCTTACAAATCTATCTCTTAGAATATGCAAAAAAAAAGAAATGTAATGACTATGACTATATAAGTGTAGAAAAAAAAAAGGCTACAACGTCAAATTATTCCAAGGGACATACATGAGGGGGTCCTCATTCTCTATCTTGTAAGGGGGTCCATGGAGGAAAAAAAGATTGAGAACTTCTGCTC
Source organism: Heterobranchus longifilis (assembly GCA_028570985.1). Classification (NCBI taxonomy): domain Eukaryota; kingdom Metazoa; phylum Chordata; class Actinopteri; order Siluriformes; family Clariidae; genus Heterobranchus; species Heterobranchus longifilis. Next base: position 3,322 of record JAOVVB010233739.1, read on the forward strand.
TATGGCACAGTGTTAATCAATATTATGTTATGTACAGTATGTCCTGTTGTCCAAATTATATTCTGGATGCTGTATTAACAAACAACACAGCAGTAGTTGCTTTTTTTCATACACTGTATTAATCAAATCCTGTAAGTATATTTCTAAATGAATCTACTTACCCTGTGTGTTTGCAGGTTGGACAGATAGCTTCTGGCCACACTCACTGCAGAACTTGGCTGCCTTCTCCAAAATATTATGGCTACAACGTGGGCACTTCATCGTCAGACTTCAGTGATCTCTGCAAAACGAGAAAAACAAGTTTAAGTGCAGAGTACCTTGAGGTCCCGCCAGGTAACAGATTCCTTTCACTTTCAATTTCTATGCGTCAGCCACATGAGGCCTCATGAGCCAGTGTGCAGCTCTGCACAACAACCGCCAGGACCAACGTTGGTTTTTTCACTAGCATGGACTTTGACCAGTCTTACCCAACAAACTGACCTATAAACAGTTCGATAACTGGTTGAAATGGAAAAAACAGTGCAGCAGCAGCTGCAGCAGTGAACCGCTGCAGGATGCACGCCCACCTTCAGTCCCGCGAACAAACTCACATCAGCCAAAGAGGAGAAAAATAAAGAGGTCTCACTGCGCACTAGAATATACCAAGTTCCTCAAAAAAATATTACACTACCCTGAGGCTTTAGAAAGATAATCAAAACTTTAAAAAAAAAAATTAAATTAAAAAAAAGTACTCTTCTGTAGAAAAAAATATAAAGTTGCCTATCCTTAAAATATTTAAAGTAACCTGACCTGACCTGAAATATTTAACACATGTTGCTTTACCATATTACCTTTCTCAGAGTGCAAAAGGCAGTATAGGCTAGGCGTGTATGTAATAATATCTTCTTATCTAAACACTCCTACTGTAAGTCTGCAGTGACTGTTAAAAAGCTGAAACACGTGTAAAACAATATTGTAAAAGAAACATACTACTATAAATCACCCTTGCCCTAAAACATCAGATCATACATTTTCAAACATGAATGAAAATTATGAACTATAGAATTCCTTCTAGGTGATTGCTTTTGATGTTATAGCCTAGATGAAGTCTAAAAATGGTCACTGATTATTGTTATTTGTTGAAAATCACTAGAGAAAATTAGGAAAAGGTATTCAGTGACACGTGCAGCGATCTATCACTGGATGCATGTTTAATTTCCTGTTTTAGGACAATTCAACAATCACTGCTCTCTCCTTTGTTGAAACCCTCTGGACTGCTGGCTACACCCTGAGGAAACAATTAGCTTGAATGTTTATAAACCCACAGAGAGCAATGCTGTGATTGAGTTTTTTGCACTTTGTCCAAACATGTTTTTGTCAATCTATTGTGTGAGGCAATGGGTCAATTCAGGTCAGAGTTTAGCACATCATGTTCTTAAGATTTTCTGATTATGCAGGAAATCAACCATCAACGGGCAGACACGTTTCATTCTGTTCATACTTTCTGTTTACATGTTCAAATTTTGTGACTACCAACTTACTCTCTCACTGTAAATGTCTGTGATTATTTTTCTAATGAAAATGTGTAAAATAATTTTCATGGCAGCAAATTACTGTGGGAATACTGATGTACAGGGAAAAAAATGCAACGAAAATTGCAGGGGATAGGCTTGGCAGTGTACTTAATTATACACATTGTGTTTATTTGTGCTCCAAACTGTCTTTAATCGCTTGTAAAACAACATTATTAAAGAAGCATAATGTATTATATGTGGTATTATTAGTGTGCAAGGAAAATTGCAAAAACAATTTGCAGACGGCTAGAGTATTCATATTTACAAACTAGAAACGTTTTTCATGTTTTCATGCATCGAGTGATTCCTCTTCTCTATGAAAAGATCTTCGGCTCAGTTCAGCCAATCACATGTTTGCTTCGTAAAATTATGTGGTGCGTCACTTCCTGTTTGCAAAACTGGGAATGCTAACTACACAAACCTTGGACTGTATATAGCTAAGTTGCCATTATTATTGCAGTTTATTATTGCAGTGTCACGACACATGTATTAACTGGAGTAACAGCTCCGTGTCACACTAAATAAGCGCCCTTTGCTACGTTTTGGCAGCGAGTTAGCTAACTAGCGCAAGTACTAACTCGGTTGTTTTAACAGCTGCGTAACCGTTAACCTACGTTAGCTAACATTAGCCGTCTGTTTGCCCCCTGACTTCACTTTCCAGAAAAACAATACAATGTGCAAGTGCAAGGACACATGTAAACCAAATTACATCACATTTAAAGCCCGTTTGAGCGAGACTTACTCAGAAGTGTCCTCGTGACAGTGAGGTCTGATAGCTACTCCAGCTAATAGGATTAACGTTAGTTTATTCCTAATTTGTCATAACGTAAAGTCTGATGTTATCCCCTCAGGTTTCTACAAAGCCGTAACAAACATGTTGGCAGTCCTACCTGCACGGACTCACTGCGTCGCGACCTTTTCTTCTGTTTTGCAAAAGGAAAAGCCCAGAAGTCATCTCTCTGCTGGACCTACCGATGTACTAACAGCAGAGAGTCACATCCGAGACCTCCTGTCATTTCATTTCCGCATGTCCTGTAAAGTTTCGTTTAGTCAGAAATGGGCGTCAACTAACAGACCTAATGTTAACTTTCTTAATGACTCAAATCAGTATTTTTCTGGACTGGGGGCGTGACAGAGCAAGTTTTCATGCGCAGGTGTAGGAAGTAATTAATTAGGACGCTCTTTAGCCTACTGTAACCAGTAGGCATAACAACCTATTCTAATGACAGCAATCAATAATTATATTTTTGATATATAATCAACTGATCTATAAGTCACTTTTAACACAAGAACAGAGTAGCTATCCAAGAGGGTTAATGTGCTATATTATTTACAGAAATAAAGCATGCCTTACTCAGAAGTGTAGAAAACAGATTGTTCAAGCAACATTTTTATCCATTTTTTTTAGACTATGGTGATGTCCTTTATATGCACGCTGCTCCCTCTACACTAAAGCCTTTTAATGCAGTTTACTATTCTGCACTTACATTTATAACTGGGGATCTGGAACTGGGGGAACTCATCACTGCTACTTGTACCAGAAAGGAAATTGGCCACCTTTGGCCTTGAGAAAAGAGCAACACTGCATTCTGTTTATCTATAAAGCTTTGCTCAATAAATTACCTGGTTTGGTGAACTACAAAATAAGTACGTACCACATTTGTACACAATATTTGTTGGTTTTAAATATTCCCTTGGTTAGGACAGAAATAGGAAAAAATGCTTTTGAATATCATGTCCCACATAAATGAAACAGCCTACCGAACTTACATTTTAATTGCTTTAATACCTTTGAATAGCTTGATTCCATTTAATCATTTTAAACACCGTCTGTATGATTTTATGCAGTATGAATGTCCATGTGTCCTTTGAGCTGATGACTGTCATCTTGTTTTAAACTGTAACTTGTTTCTGGTGCAACAAGCAAGTTGTTTAACAGTGTGTATAATTGTATGTTATATGTTTTGAATAAATAAAGGTGAAATGAAAATGAATGGTCAATGGAAAAAGCATGTTTGACTGATGTGGGATTTTCCTTTTGTATTTTTATAAAGAACATTTTCTTTCAAACACTAAGGTTCAAATGTGTCTGAGTCTGTATGTGCACTCAATAGAAAAAAATGTTTTGATGCAATTAAAATGATAATTTGGGGATTTTTAATTTTGGTGCTTTGCCTAGCTTTGTGATTGTTAGTACAAGTAAGTAGACTCAGTATTATTTACCCAAACATGCATGCAGAAATGAACTTAAACTCTGTTCAATGCTGTCACTAGTCTATGGTCACAAATAATTCAGGCTTTCAGAGAAATGTCTGCTTGTGGCTGTATTTCGCTTTCACTTCTTTGAGCAAGGACACACTCTTGTTGTCCAGTGGCCAACAGCAAAAAATTATAGGTTACTGGAAATTCCCTCCACTGTGTGTTTTAAGTTTGTGAAAGGAGCAGCACTGGACGACAGATATACTTTGTTAGCACAGTGCATGTGACCCTCAGCATGGCAAAGTCAGGTTTGTTTCATTTTCATTTTATGGCTGAAAGAAAGCAAAAAGCCATGTGTGTACCCCTTGCATGATGTCTATAATCCATCAGTAGTAATAATATACAATATACAATTGTTATACAATTACTGTAATAAATAAATAATAAATTGCTGTACTAAATTACAGCCATACATATATACTGTGTGCTGTGTTGTTTTCTGTGAGAAAGGAGATCCTCACCATCCTGTCCCTGTAAATTCTCAGTAAAGAGAAACCTGCAGATGTTTACTGTTACACTGAGCATACTGTGATGACCTTTTATCCTGTTATGAGCTGTGCCTCTCTACAATTCTCACATGACACCCACTTCTCCATTGAGAGTTGTGTGTCACTGCATTACAGTAATGGAGGCTCAACACTAAGTTGTTTTAGGATGCTGTACTCTTAAACTGTCAGCAGAGGGCAGAATAATCAGGAAGTTTGGGTAATAATGTGCCATGGAGTGCAGCAGGGACTGTTTTGTTTTTTTCAACCAAATGTCTCCACCAAATGATTTTACAATTGGATGCTGTGCTCTTAAAAAATGTCACCTTATCTTGCTGAAACACCTATCTTGAATGTTTCAGGTTCATTTTGTGCTGCCTGGTATGTTACCATGGTAACTTGGACTGCCCTCCCAGGTCAGGAGTGTGCATTCAGGCTGTCAAATCCAAAAGGTATTGAAATTTACCATGCAACTTGTATGGAAACTAAAATTAGAGAGTCCTGTGGCCCTATAGCAAAACATAATTTTACAAACATTTAATACTGAAAAGCCTGAATGCACAAGTCAAATAAAAAATAAAACTGCACAAGTGGATAATATTGAAATAACTGTAAGATGAGCTGTTTGGAGGGTGTTTATTGTCTCAGATACAGTACACAAGACACATGCCAAAGCCATTTTTTGCATAAGTATTTTGTATAAAAGTAATCATAAAGCTCCTATTTGACCTTTCAAATAGTTTCTGCAAAAAGCTCTGCAGGCTACATTACATTTTTTTCCACAGAGCTTTTTCTCTTCCTCTGCTAAGCAAAGCTTCCTGTATTGTAATGTAAAGTTTCAGATCATCTTGAAAAGTGGTATTCATAGGAAGCCAGGCCCAGGAGTAATGACTGTACTTACATTTTTAGCCATTGTTTTATTCATTTTCCATGTTTATTATTGGTAACTTAGTGCTTAAATGCAACACTGTAATGCACACTTATTACTGCAAAACGGCATGCATATGTTGTCAAATTATGGAGGCTCGATATCTGAAGGGTTCAACAGTTGGTTCCTGAAAAAGAGAACCAAGATGTTTGCACTGAAGCTGTTTTATGCAAATAATCATTCATTAAATGTGTGTTTCCTGAGCTTTATACCTGCACACTGTGATGTAAATCACATCGTCATCAGTATGGGAGTCCATCTGCTGCTGCCTGCAGGTGATAACAGTCAATTAATACATGTGTCTCCAATGCAAAAAATGTTTTTAATAAAATGAAGTGTAAAATCATCTCACATGTTTGACTTCCTTTTGTTGTTGAAGTGTACAGTTGTATAGACGACTTCTGTTGCTCCTCCCTCACACTGATTCCCCTCTTGTGATCGGATGTCACAGGGGAGCCAGTTGACGTAGTCTGTATCCTGCTAAATCAGAAAGAAATAGGGCGTCTAAGTTTGTCGTTTTAAAACCCGGAAAGCATTTTAGCACATCCAGTTCTTCAGTTTTTGTTTAGACGTCTGAAATAAGGTCTGTGGTTAACACAAGCATCAGACATTTTCACATTTTGTTCTATGACATAAAATACGTTGGTAAATCAGTGGGTGTATTTTGAAGCTTTTGCGTGTGTTTAAAAAGGTGGTTGCTAACAAGTGGCTAAATTAGATGGTTGTCGAGGACATTAAACGTCACTGTCAGCTGTTGGTGTAGCTCGTTGATAGCCTAACATTAGCTTTTTACTTCTGGCGATTGCATTTATGCTTCTAAAATCATAAAACTGGTGTTCATATGGAGAGATTATCTTGCTAGACAAAACATTTAAGTATCATAAACTTGTGTTCACCACAGAGTTTATTTTCTGCAATGATCCAAAATCCAATGCAAAAATTCCCATAGGCTTTTTGACGAGGGAACCCATGGCGACGCTAACTTCCGGGGTGGCCGACAAAAAGACGTCATTCCTTCGGCTCCCTATAACACAAGATTAATCAGTGCAGAACAATGTCCTCCTCTTCCATCAAATTATGCCTTTATGTTTCTGTCACAAATTTCTGTTTCTGTTTCACCCACGCAACAAAAACAACCTCTGCGTTCTCCGATGTCCATCACGGTATCTGTCGTTTAGCAGAGACTTAGGATGTGGGTTTGCTTTTCACCTGCAGTTGCAGATAACATCTGTGCAACTGACAGCTCTACTTGTAATATAGACTGGAGTGTTGTCTAGAATATGCCACAAAAATGTCACCTGTATGTCCTCCTCACGGTCTGTATTTGGTGTCTGCATTCTTTTTTTGTGGAGTCTGAAACACATAAACAGAATCATGACATTTCTATAAGACATAATCATCAGCAGACCCCTGAGCAATGCAAGGATCTTATTTGTGGTCTGTCATAAATTCTGCCACATCAGGCTATTATAGGTTTATATGGTTGCAAATTATATATTATCATATTATTGCATATATGGTTATATATTGGTTGCAGCGGTTCCGTGTTATGAAAATTGACTGTTACCATGTTTAATTTAGACTTTTTACGCGTACTTCAATTTGAAAAAATGGTTTCAAGTTTCAATTATAATAGTGTTTGTTCAACCAAAGAAACCTTTCTGTTTTCATTCCTTTAAAAGTCATTGTAATTGATAATAATAATACTGTATAACGTGAAATCGTGGTATTTTTCTGATGCAGTTATTGCACCGTGAAAATCTCATACCATTGGAACCCTACAGGTCATGTTTATTAATGAAAGCCAGGAGATGCTTTGGATCCACTGTGTGTTTTGCTGACAGCGAGCTGTCAATCAAGCAGCATTAATTAGACAACAAGTAAAAACACCTGTGTGGGTGGACTACAGGTGTGCAGGGCCTTTAAAACTACAGTTGATTTGATGGTGTATTTTATTTTTGCTTGTAATGCAATATTTTGATTGTAGGCTATATAATGTACATAATTGTTTGTTAAATTGTATGATTTCTGTGTCAGACCCCAGGAAGATTATCTGACGTCATCATGGCGCTGGCTAATGAGGATTGTAATAAACTAAACTACATACAAATAATATGATACCTTTATAAATATGATGCATTACCATTGATTAAACTATCAAATGGTACAATGAGTAATTGGCTCTTGCTCCATCAACATTTAAATGTTTCTTACTTAAATCTATCTGAAGTTCAAATCAATAATATATAATAATACCATGACAGGGTTAATTTTACATAATGAGTACTTTTGATACTTAAAATATTTATATGTATTTATAGTAATATTTTACAGTACTTACAAACCTCTACACACATATACATGCATACATGTATAATAATAACAGTAATAATGTAAAATAGCATACAATAAATTAATGGAAAATAAGGGAGAAAGGGGGGGTTAAAATGAAAAAAAAAAAGGCCATAGCATGTTTATATGTAATATAAATGGGATAAAATAAAATAAAAAAATCGGATCATACTTACACTTAAGTAAAATTTGAATGCATGACTTTTACTTGTACAAATGTATTTAGTATTACTGTGTACTACTCCTGCCTCTGGAGGGCTGCATGTCTGAAAGGGGTTATAAATACAGCTTACCTTCTGGCGGCGATGACAGTGATCACAATCAGAAGCACAACTACAGCAGGAATGATGAGTACATCTCTGGGAAATGTTGCCCAGTGTGCTGTGAAACAAAGGCAGTGTGTTAGAGCTGTTTTAATGCCTCGTTTTTTAATCAATCTCAAAATACGTGACAACATTATTAACAGAAGGGATTAATTGAATTATTCTAAATGTTCCGTTTGGGGTCCTGTTTTATAAAACCTTGTGTATAAAGAAGTTCCACCTCACCGAGGTCTATAATCCACCTCAAACATAAGTAATATAACATACTGTGCATTTCTTTGTCTGTGAATTACTTTTTGGCAAACAAAAAAAGTAAATATTGGTTCATGCATATCCTATACAACATGGCTGATTTTGCAATAGCTATCTTTATATTTTTAGGACACAAAGTCACAAAACAACTTTTGGTATAAACAGTCTTACCTTTAATCTTCAAAGTCACAACAGAGGAGTTTTGGCTTCCGTGTTTGTTGGTGGCGCGGCATAAATACTGGCCACCATCACCAGGGAAGAACACAGGCTGGTGTCCAACATCCATAACATCATAATCATCATCTATTTTAAACCAAGTATAACTCTCCACGGGAGGGTTTGCATGGCTGCTGCAGATCAGGGTGATGTTGCTGCCAGCGTCTTCCTCCATCGACGGTCTCACAGATACAGATGTGTTTTTGGGGCCATCTGAAAGAAAAGTGTTTACTGTCAGAGAAATCACGTCTCAAATTGACAGATTGAAGATCCCATGTTGGAAAAAGTGAGATTTTCATGTCTCTTTTTATTATAAAGCAGATTGAGGTGTTATATAAATACTGTGAAAGTATCAAAACACTTAATCCACAGAGAAATGCACACAGCCCGTATTCAGAAACTGTGTCTTTAAACGAGCCGTCAGGACTTCTGTAAGGTTGTGATGTCACAGCTATACTACATATAGGTAAAAAGTGCTGCTACAGAGCTGTTAGTCATTCCCCGGCTGCAATGACGGTGCAGAGACGCCGAGTGCACAGATGCGGAAGACCTGTAAACACTGACCAATCAGAGCAGACTGGGCTTTTTCAGGAGGGGGTCTTAAAGAAACAGGCGCTAAAACAGAGCGTTTCAGACAGAGTGTGAATACAGGTATATTCAGACAGACAGTATGAGAAAACTAATGTTTTTTAACATTAAAGCATGTTCTACAAGTATGAACCTGAAAATGAACATAATATGTCCCCTTTAATTTTCATTCTGTAAAGTGTTGATCTTTACTCACATTCAACATCAATATGTATGACTCCTGAAGTTCTTCCTCTGTGTGTTCTCAGAGAACACGTGTAGTTTCCAGAGTGTGTGGAGGACATGTTGCTTAAATAAAGCACAGGTCCTTCATTTATGAGTTCTCCATTCTTAAACCAGGTGAAAGCGGATGAAAGGTTTCCGCCATCACAGCCGTTTATGCAAGTCAGACTCGCAGAGTCGCCTTCCTTCGTTGTTCTGTTTCCATTAGAGTTCGTCACCACAACGTTCACATCTAAAAGAGAAAAGTGCAGCTTCAGTTTCAAACTTTACAGATTGAAGTGCAGGGAAGATTCACAGATAGATTATGAGACATAAAACTTACCAACAACCTTTAATGTTGGGCCGACTCTACCAGTCCATTTTCCTTTTGAAGAGTTAGTTGTGAATCTGAAGAGATATTTCCCTGCATCATTATGCTCCACTTGGTGGATTTTTAAAGAACAATTGTGATGTTTGTCACCAATATACTGAAATTTTGCGGCGACGAGACCCCTGATATTACGAGACTTTCCTTGATTCCATATTAATCTCTCGACTCTCAGGTTGTCAGGATAGTAAAACGAACAAGGAATGACAACAGACGAGCCGTTCACTGCACAGATACGTTGCTGTTGGTATACTACTTTCCATGGATTGCAGAGAACTCCTGAAAGAGATGGATTCATTCATACCTTGTAAGATTTGTATCATATTAATAAAACATTAAATGAGATGTAAGTGATATACTTACCAGCCAGAAACAGTGGCATCAGTGTCCATGGCAAGTTTCTATTTTTAATGTGCATGTTTCCACTTAACAAATCAAGTTCAATCATCAAGGTGTAACTCGAAATACACAGTGGATGAGTATTTTATTTTCTTCATCTGCTTCTTAATCGATATACGTACTGTAAACACAGCTTCCTGTAATGGAAAAAAAAAGTCTTGGGTCGCCCTTACAAAAGTTTTCAGCATGCAAAATCAGGTCACATGCACCACAAACTTCACCGTGTCAGCTTTTTCTGTTTGAATGTGAAACCAGGCCATGAATGGAGAAAACATAATGTCCTGTTTATATGCCTGCCAGTCTCATGTTGCTTTGTTGTGGTCAAAGGAAGCACAGTGAGAGTTAACTCTGAAACACTGCACCGACCAGTTGTTACTGTTTTGTAACACTGTTTTGTAAGTGTTTGAGCTTTTAATTTTTTTTCTACTTTTGATAGTTGGTGGTGGAAAGATGACACTGTGTAACTAGTTGTTTAAACAGTAAGATAATGTAAAAGTAGTGTGAATTTAGCATTAGCTTTGGGCTGACGGTTCAAAAAAGTTCAGAAACAACGATAAACACAAGAAAAGCTGATGCAATTTGCTCTCAATAACACTGCGACATGTAGGTAGTATCACAATATTTGTTATTCTGTAACATTGATTGTATGAGTCACCTACACATTTTGGCAATACTTTCACGTTTGAGTAATTTAATGATGACAATATTTATTCTACAAATCTTTAAAATGTCTTATGTCATGTTACCAGCAGTGGTGGAAATTAACTAAGTACATTTACTCAAATACAGTACTTGAGTAGAATTTTGAGGTACTTTACTTGAGAGTATTTTCATGTTATGCTACTTTACACTTCTACTCCACTACATTTTGGAAGGCAGTAAAGTACCGTTTGTGTTTACTCCACTACATTTATTTGACATTAGTTAATTTTCAGATTTAATTTATCAACACAAATTCTAATATATTACGAAGTATAATATATTCTTTCAAATTAATCTACACAGCAGTATATAAAATAGTCAAAATAAGCTGCACCTTTACCAGCTGCAACATTAATGTGATGAACACATGAATGCATCAATAAAATGAAATGGGTTATTCTGCATAATGAGTACTTTTGTTTTGTACTTTAAGTATATTTTTCTGCTACGTTTGTACATTTACTTAAGTAACGTTTTGAATGCAGGACTTGAAACTGAGTATTATGTGGTAATATTGCTATTTCTCATGAAGACTTATCAGACTTTCATTGGAATATTTCACAATTGCTTTAGGGAAAATAACATTGTATGACAGTTTGATGCGTTTAAGTTCAGCATTTTATCTCAAACACTGAGGAAACAGATATTTCAAACAAAGCTCAGAAGGAGTGGGTTTCTGTGAGGTGTGTGTGTCCCTACGGGACTGTAAACGTTGACGAAATCGCGACGCTGATCACGGGTCCCTATAAAGACCGGAGCAGAGAGCGCACGGTGACAACAAGGAGGACCAGCAGCAGTCAGAGGCGCGCAGGACCAAAGCCCCAGTGCAAGACATGGAGATGCCCGCTAAACTCGCGTTCCCCATCGTGGTGATCTCCGTGCTGGTGGCTTGCAGTCCGACAGAGGCATGGTACAAGCAGGTGGCCGGCCCAAGCTACTACTCTGTGGGCAGGGCGTCCGGTCTGCTGTCCGGTATCCGGAGGTCACCGTACGTCCGGAGCGCCGAGCAGGAACCGACAGGCAGCGAAGAGCTGGCGACCAACAGCGTGTTTCCTGAATTCACTCCGCACACTTTCATCCTGAAGACGATGGTCAGTGGTGATTGATTTTATCAGCGCATTATGAGTTGGATGGGATTGCCATTACGCATTACGCATGAGCGTAAAAGTCCCAATTTGACATGCGTTTTGTTTGACCTGAATATCCAATTTTCCCTAAATTTACAAAACACCAGCTATTGGCGGTCTTGAAAATAACACAGGCTGGAAAGTGAAATTAATTAAAGTGCTCAATATGAGTTTAGCGTAAGCTCTGGCTAGAGCTTTTGTAGGCCTATTCTGGCTGCATTTTGGTTTGTTTTTACAGTGAAACCGCTCTTGATCGCATTGTAGGACCAGTGATATATATTTCTTAACCAGAGATCCTGTCCCCTGGACACATGGTCACTTCAGTCAGGAAGGAGCTGTCCAGTCAGCACCACTGAAACTATGCACTACTACAAATTGTAAAGAAAAACTGATTTACAGCAATATTGGTCTTGATGGTCTGAGGATTCTTATTTTTTACACTGTAGTACAGAAGATAAAGTATTCTGGTCCTTTACTTAAGTTGCCACAGCAATACAAATCTACAAAAAATATATTGTATTATTACCAATATATATATATAAGAATTTGAATGTAGCTGGTGGAGATGGAGCTATAAATTATATACTTCTGGGCAGTTTAATCTGTAATGATGCATCCTATTTTATAAACTGACATGTTTTGTATATTTAAAATCTTAATTACTAGTAAGTACTATTAAATTTCACAATGCAGTCAAGTACCAAGTGCAGCACTTCCCTCTGAAATGTGGAGTAGAATAAAGCAGCAGAAAATGGAAACGCAGGTATTAAATGTACTTAGTTGTCAGTATGCTGTTGACATGACAGGAGAGAAAGAACTGTTGAGATGAGGTCCATCAAAACTATTGATTAGTGTAATTCTCTGCAGGAATATTTGTTGGGATATCAAACTGTCTGATTCACGTGTACATACTTTAAAAGGTTATGTTTTTCTATCATGTAACAGCATCGTTTGTCTGTTTCTCTCCAAACAGCCTGTTTGCATCAAAGACATTACACCGAACCTGCAGAGCTGTGAACTCTTCCAGGAAATCAAAGGTGCATTTAAGTGCAAAGCGGACGTCTTCCTCACTCTGGACTCGGCAGACTGTGCAGGAGACTGAGCAGTAAAGCCGACAGCTGGGCTGGATGATGGAGCTTACTTCTCAAAGGCGACATTTGAAAAAAACTGTACATTTCTCTAATGTTGCAGATGGAAGATATGCTACTTTTCATTTACCATTTCACCAATTTATTTATTGATTTTATGATAAACCTGTCTTAAACCTTTAAGTAATGTATTAATGTACATATTTTATCTGTTTTCATTAATAAACTAATCATATTGCATATTGCCTCTTGTTGATATTACTGAATGCAAAACACATACAGCGTAATGATTTTTCTTCTCATCTTCACTGACGATAATTAAATCACAGCATTTTTGCAATATGTCAAACACGAAACTTAGCACACTGATTGAGTGATTTAGAAGCATTAAATATGTAAGCTTTAAACCAGGAAAATGGACTAAAAATTGGTGCATTTTTCCAAGTTAGAGTTAAAATGCATGTACAATGTCTGCAAATTAGCTAAAGTTAGAAGTCCTATTTATGCTGCATCTGTTGCACTTTATTTAAATGCAACAAGTAAGTAAGTTAAGTCTATTTATCTTTCAAAACCCAGGTTACAAAGTGCTTTACAAAAGAATAAAAGGTTATAAGCAGCATTACAACATGCAGGAGATGTCTACATGTATTGTTCTTGTCAAATAAATGAATAATAAATTAAAAACAGCTCACTGATACAAGGATAAATGTGCATGTTGAACATGGTGGGGTGTTAATCCAACTTCTAACTAGAGAAAAAAATCCTAAATGTATATAATAAATAAACAGCATTAAAAAAAAGGGTGTATCAATACATATTTTATTTAAAAGGTTTTAAAATAAATGGTGCAGCCTTATTATCTTAACCATATTAGCTGCTTAAATAAGTTACTTTAAAATGGTAAAAACATTTCCCCACGGGAAAACGACTGATGAACACACACAGAGGCTGTTACAGCAGCTGCACGGCTGCTGCATTCTCCTTCATGACCTGATCTATGACCATGTGGAAGACCACCTGTATGTTGGAGGTGTCCGTGGCGGTGGTGAAGTGGTGGTACACGGGTTTGTCAGGACGGCCGTTACACGAGGAGAACATGGCGGTGATGTGGTGGGCTGCAGCGTCCACGTCACCATCTGCTCCTGGATGAGGACGGAGGAAGGAAAATGTTAAATCTGGGGACATCCGTGTCGGTTTAACTGCAGTCCAAAACTACACAGAGTCTGATTCATTAAATATTGATAAACAAGACACTGGCTTCTGGTGAGAATCTGTATAGAAGTGTTCCTCTTCAATATCGAATACACAAATAAAACACGACACAGAGTTCACCGCTCAGTTGCTGTGAATGAGTCTGAAATATGTATGACCATGATCTGGCCAGAATGAATGATGCACACATGAACAGAGGACAGTATGTGAAATCTCTGGCTAGAAGGAATTCGGATTACCCAGCGGACATGGAGGATGCAGTGACCGATCCAGCAAAGCAATAAAAAGACACGCATGCAACCAATTCCTCAAGGAATTTAAGAAAATACCTCCAAGTTCCAAGTTGTCAACTCTTGAGTAAGAGATGGAGTATCCCACATCAGGAGTATAAACTGTCAGTTTCTCAAGTTTGGGGTCAGAATTTTGGAGCAGTTGCAAAGTAAATGGGAGATTCCAAGAAGCAATACGTTGGTAATGTATATGTTTTGTTTTTATTAAAGATTGACTAAATACGTTTGTAATCTGTCATCCTTGTTTAAGTTACACGGTTCCTACACATTTCAAATGACCAGACCTTTCCAGACTTCTCTGTAGATTACGTAGAAGACGACAGTGCTTTTGTCCTTGCATATGGATTGAAGGATTTTACACATTTGCATCTAATTTTATTTTACCATTTGGAATCCTTCACCAATCAGGCTTTATATTTGGGATTGTTAAACCAGGCCTCGGAAAACTTTTTTTCTAAATATATTTTTTTTCAGAAAATATTCTGACTTTTTTTCTCTAAATATTCTGAATTTTGGCTCCATGAAAAACACTCTGCTTGTATGATTAATCTATTTTTTTTAGAAATTCTGAATTTTATATTTTAGAAAACAGATCAGGGGCAACAGTCTCTCTTTTCTTTTTTCCAAACTTATCCAGACCTGGAAAATACTAAAACCAAATTCCAGACTTGTCCATACTGTGTAGGAACCCTGGATGTACTATATGAACTCCTTTCATTTCCCCATATCATAATGCAAAAATATGCCATTCTGAAATTCACACAGGAATTTGACAGTTCTACCTGGCATCATACAAACATTTAAAAAAAAAAGAATCCTCTCCAACATACCTTTGTAACTAGGCAGGTAAAATCTCAAGTGTCTTCCAGAGTGCAGGATCTTGTCCCGGAAAAGGTCAGTTTTGTTCATAAACAGAATCTGTAAAAGAGAGAGAGAGAGAGATGGCACCAGAGTTGTGAATTCAAAAAAATCAGTGGAGTTTCTGTCTAAATGTATCACATTCACAACATTTAAGTATTTAGGGTCTACTGGCCCTATACTGTCAGGTGGTATCTTTTTTAAGTCACCACCTGCCTTGTAGCGTCAGAACTATTGTGAAATGCCGTTTCACAAACATTACATACTGAAGTTCAAAAATATGAAATGACACCAGCAGCCTTATGAATAAAATATTATCGCCCTACTGGCGTCTACCCTAACATCCTCTAATGAGGACATTGTAGACCTCTCCACTCACACGGGACATACATACATACATGTACATACATACATACATATACATAAGTATCTGCTCTACAGTGAGTCATCAGGTAAAACTGCACATCCCCAGAGCCAAAACACACTAATACGCTACATGTGTATCTGCATGTGTATCAGACTAGTCCATGAAAACACACTACTGCCACTAAAAGCTGGATTTAGTGCAGTCAGTGTATCAAAAACACAAAGTCCCCTAATGACTTAATCATACCATTTGCTTGGGTTATGATTATGGTGGAAATTCTTCCAGGGATCTGTGCCAAACAAAGATCTTTTCTTAAGTCTGTAGAATATGATTTGTAGTCCAGGACCTGGACCTACCACCTCTATAGAATCTCTTTAATAGAAAAATAATAGAAAATAGAAAAACTGGCTGCCCAGCAAAACACAATCAACATTAAGAGGAGATGGCCTTAATGGCTTGAGTTAATCAAGTGCAGATATAAATAAATAATAAAGTGAGTCACAAATAAGTCCGATACAAACAGCCCCACAAACTCACAATCTGAAATAATTCAAACAAATTAATTACAGTGTGTTAAAAACAGTGCTTGCAGCCAACTTTCTAAACAGAAATCACCTGTCCCACATCTCAATTAGACTTTGTATGCTAATTATGTATGTCAGGCGCAATCATAGCCAGTTTGTGTCTCGCTTGCATGGTTACCAAAATCCCCACTCGGTGCTTTCATCACCTCCACACATTTAGATGAGCTTTAAAAACAGACAGTCTGTGCATAACACACAAGCAGAGGCCATGAAAACAACGCTCTAAAGTGATTACCTTATTGCATTCTAAGCATATTTATCTTTAAGAAAGAAGTCTAAAATAAGAGCAAATAAACTTACCAGTGAGGTGCTCCTAAAGACTGTGTTGGTGCAGATGGATGTAAAAAGTTCAAGACTTTCCTGCAGCCGATTCTAATCAAAGGAAAATATGTTTAAGTAAAGTCGAGAGAGGCTGAGACAAAACATGGCGTCTATTCTGCCAAGTAAGAAAAGAAATAGCATCACATTAAGATTTGTGTGATTTCGGGCTGCACTCGATTATTGAAATTCACTCATGTGATTTTGTCGACTTATCAACAGATCAACAGAGTTTCTCCACAAAGAATCCTGCAAAAGCACCACTTTAAATCTTGTGTTTACCAGACATGTGCTCAGAAGTTCCCTGGAAATAAGTCATTCCACATGAAAAAAGCATAAAAAATGACAAATCCAACTAAAGAAATCTTAGTCAATTAAAACCAAAATGACCGATTAGTCGTCTAATCCACTGCTTCCCAACCTGGGGGTCCCGACCCCTACTAGAGGTCGCCAAAGCTTTACAGGGGGTCGCGAGGCCTTTTTGATTTTAAGGTAAGACGACTTTTAAAAAAAAAATATATAGCATACATATCCCTGGGTTTAAAAACTACAAAAAAATGCAGGGATAACCTGTACACACTATGACATAAAAACATACAACGCTGTACAAAAATAGCTGTACACATTATATGTATCATATATACACTACATGTCAGCATTTCATTCATTTCTGTGAAGAAAACTAAATTTAATTGTTATCTTTGGGATTATTGTTATTGTAATATTGTTTAAATTTGGATTTTTATTCAAGATTTATTTTTTTTAAATCTCACATAATACAGAAAATTGTAGGCCTATTAAAAGTTCATAAAAAGTAAGAGGAAAACTCATCTCTGATGCAATATTCACAGGAAATAATCTGCTCCAAATTCATACAAATCGCATCCTGCAGTTATTGTGTTCACTATTTGGGTTAATTGTTCAGTTTATCAATTGTTTTGTACTGTTATTGTTATGTATTGAATATAATATGAAATATCCATACATTTTGTTACTAAAGCTGCAGATACACATGCTGTTTAACCACCTGTTTGTGTAGACATTGTGTCGTGTTAATTTCTGAGTACATATTCAATAAATGACAAAATGGAAGCAGGACACGCGAGGCAGCGTCATGCATTTTACATAAGTCCCTTACAGCCTCCCTCCAGTGTATTTTGGCATTTTGATGATATTTCTAATTTATTTCTTGTTGATGAGCCACATCATTTGCCTAATATTTTTTGACAAAAAAAGTTTGTTGGTAAAAAGTGCAGATGTGTGACTATAGTCGAACTCTGTACAGTCTGACAGTAGAACTGCAGTCATACGTCATCTTGCTGAACAAAACGTGTAAATATCAAACACTTCTGTTCACCGCAGAGATTATTTCCTGCAATGATCCAAAATCCAGTGGAGAAATCCCAAAAGCTTTTTGTCGAGAGGTTAGCCTCCAGAAATATGTCATCCCTGCACCATTCTGTATCTCAGAGGGCTTTACCATCATCATACGACTGCATCACGTATGACATGACACCATACAGGTCATCATAGGACATACATGATTCTGACATTGACTTTTGTTAATGCTGCACTAATCAATATTTTGATATGAACAATGAGTCCATTGACTCCTCTCAGCTCTCATGTCTGTTAGCTTGTTGTTTTGAAGCCTTCTGACATCAGGAGGAGGTGGAGCCCAAAACAGAGCTAAAAGCTTAAATTAATGCTAATGTTGCTCTGTGTCTGCTGGCCAATAGTTTTCTAACATGTAAGACATCAACTTAACAAGGCCATAATATCAGTCAGTCGTGTGATTTTTTTTTTTTAAGTTCTGTATTATGAACTCATTGTGTCACAATCTACCAAAATTAGTGTGTATATGCAGGTTTTTTAAACACGGGAAAACACACTAAAAATATGTGACAGTCCTCTCCAGTTGTCAGTAGATGAGTATGCCCGGGCCTTGTTTTTTTTCTGGTGTGCTGTTTGAAGTTACAAACGCACCAGAAAACATAATTAGTAAACAGGAGAAAACAGTGAAAATGTTACAGTGGTCTTTGAAACACGGTGCTGACTAATCTGGAACGATGTCTGAGCGATGCTCGGACGGAGATGGACAGAATGTGTGGCTGAGATGAAAAAGAGTTGCAGAAGTTACAGACGGAGGCGTCATAGCATCACGCCGGAAAAGAGGCGAAAATGAGCGCGTCCACCCGGAGGTCATGTTTCCATCACTGCAGCTGCAGCTGATAAATACCTGTAACTGTCCCGGGATTAAATCCTGATTGTAACCTTGGTGTTGGTGGGTTTTTTTGGCCAGTGTGAAAGGATCTCTACAGTATCTGCTCACCTCTGTTTAACCTGAGACCAGCTCCAGAACCACTGCTGCACACCTGCATGTTTTACTCATCCTTTGACCAAGATTACAGTTGGAATTTAAATATGGCTCTGAATAGTTAATTTGCCATTAAATTCAGGGGACGGAGGGGATGTGTGTGTGGGGGGGGTGAGCGCTGTTTGAATAGGGCCGAGCGTGACCGTGGAATCGCCACGGCGTCTTAAATGGATTCAGTACAGGAGCCCTCCGGGTTTCCCCTGAGAGAGCCCCGAGTAATACATCATATTGCT
Source organism: Heterobranchus longifilis (assembly GCA_028570985.1). Classification (NCBI taxonomy): domain Eukaryota; kingdom Metazoa; phylum Chordata; class Actinopteri; order Siluriformes; family Clariidae; genus Heterobranchus; species Heterobranchus longifilis. The sequence goes on from JAOVVB010233739.1 coordinate 22,422, forward strand.
CTTAAAATAGCTATTAACCACCGTGAGGACAGAGACAGAGAGGAGGGAGGGGAAATTAAGCAATGTTCACAGAGTCATTCTCATACAATAACTCACCATTAACCTAAGCACTAAAAGGCTTGCTGTCTCTCTCTGTTATGTGTGCCTTTAATTGATTCTCCGAGTCCCTTTGCGGGCCGAGGAAGGCAAAGAGAAAAGAATGAGGAGGAAACTTGCAGATGAGGCGCGATTCTTTCTCTTTTCCCTCCCTGTCAGTGTTTCAGATGTGTATTAACCATGTGGATGGCAGATATGTTGCCTAATCACTCTCAAGTTGAGAGCATCAGAAAACCTATTCACAAACTTTATGTCCTGTGTATCTCCAATTAAACAGGCCCAGCCAGATAAGTATGGTAATGAGAGAATCCTTGAAAATTAGATACGCAGCACTAATCTGTGGCTGTAAAGGAGGTTGAGGGGAAAGAATTAAGATTAGGATTTAATCCACCAATATCCATTATTGCTGCTCAAACTGTCCCGTGCACCAGCTATAAGGTTAACGTACGAAACGAAAACAAATAACTCCGTGATGAGGTTTGCTCAAGACGCGTGATTGAAATCCCATCCCACAAATTAACATACATATATGCAAATGAGGTCTTAATTAATTACAAAACTTATTTTTGATTAAATACTCCAAACGTCATGATTCTAATCTTGACCGGGAATGGGAAAAATAAAGTTTTTAATTAACTTTGCCAGTTAAACCTCATCAACACTTTGAATGGAGTATAATTAGGACACCGCCCTCTCTTATTTCTCAACGGTGGAATCAAAAATCAGCCATTGTTATCACATTTGTAATGCAACCAGTGTGTGAGATGAGGCCGCGATAAATGAGCAGGGCCCTGATTTTCATACGCAAAGTAAAATAATGCTGGTAATTGGTAGATATTCTAATATTGATTAAATTAGATGGAAAACACTCCTTTCATTAAGGCACTATGATATAGCCTAATTCTGATCATCTTCTCTGCGTCTTTGGGATTACCAATTAAATAGGCTTTGTGGAAGTTTTTCAAACCGACGGGCGAGAGAGGGCTAAATGAAATTAGGCCTATAGTTTGTGAGAGTGGAAGCGCGCCCGCCGTCTCCCTCCGTACTGTTTACCAAGGACTGTGTTTGTGTGGGAAGTCGTGGTTAATGATGTATTCATCCTCCTCGCTCTGGAACTCCAAGCCCAACTCAACGTGTATTGTGCTCAATTATGTGGAGAGGGAGAGCTGATAATGAAAACTAACATGAAGCTCCTGAGTGGATCAAGATGTGTGTGTGTGGGGGGGGGGGGGGGAGAGGGGGAGGGGGGGGGGGGGTGTGGGTGGGTGGG
>JAOVVB010233740.1:0-10091 GCA_028570985.1 Heterobranchus longifilis
CAACGTTCCTCCAGGACCAAAGTGCTACAACATAAACTGACTAGCTAACTAAGACACCTACTTGGATGACTAGCCAAGACAAATCAAATCAACAAAAACTATCCACGTACTGAATCGTGGTGCAGTGGTTAGCACTACAGGCTCCAGGTTCGATTCCCATCTCTATGTGCATGGAGTTTGCATGTTCTCCCCGTGCTTGGTGGGTTTCCTCCAGGTACTCTGGTTTCCTCATGCAGATTGCAGACATGCAGATTGGGCTAATTGCCATTCCCAAATTAGTGGAGGTAGTGCAAGTAAATTGTCTGCAAGACGAGATTTGAAAACCAATTGTATACCGGATGTCTCCTGCTTCATGTCTGAAACACTGGCCTCCCAGGAACTCCTTTAATGGGACAAACATTGTGGAAATGGCTACATGTGTTGTTAATGTCTTTTGCATGGTACTTTAGAATAGTTTTTGGTTTGTCTTAGATAGTCAGCTAATAAGGTGTCCTAGTTGGCTAGTTTCTGTTCATTTATGTTGCATTTATGTGCAGTACCGCCTCGGTCCTGGAGGAACGCCGTTTCGAAATGTATATGGTCGAAATGACAATAAAAGCCTACTTGACTTGAGATCCAAACAGACTTACATGGTGAAGGAAAATAAGTTTACTGTATCCTAACTTCTGTTCCTAAATTGTGACTAATATAAACGACAATCGGAGATGAGGTACTGCATTTTAACATACGCCTTCATGTTTCAACAGCCTGAATAACAGTTACACATACGAATGTTATGAAACTTTTTTTTTTTGTATTAATGCCATTAATTAGTGCATTTTTAAATATGTACATTAAAAAAGAAAAGCAAGCCAAAGGGCACTTTATAAAAAAAGGAGAACGTGCTACAATGACTTTGAATATAATCAGTTGTGTTTGCTGTGGCACCTTGTTTTAACACTAAAGCCAGCCAAGTGACCTACAAGTGACCGATCTGGTATTACTCAAGCTGCAATGTTTTGTATACTCCCTAATGTTCTGTGTGACTTCCTGTTAAACCCTCCTACTTTTTAGAATAGTCCTTAAATAAGGACAAGTTATGCCTTTGACTTCTACCTGTAAGAAATCTTATTGCCACTGAATCGTCAGTTTATGTGTCCTGTGATCTTGATCCTTTTACGGAGTTTTGTGGCCGTCGCCAAACGCAAAACTGCTTGTGCATTGTGCATGCTTGGGAAAACTTCCTGGTGATTGGGGTTCAACATGCACATGTAAGTAAAATTAAAAAATATATAGAAATCTAGCAGAATGATATTCTAACCAGCATGTCTCATACTGAAGCTTTTCCTTAGCTTGTTATACTTACTTACACCAACAAATCTCCATCTAATTAAATCAGCATATACAGTATCTACAGGGGTTGGACAATAGAACAAACACTGGCCAAGCCCCAAAGAAGCGTACCACCCAGACTGTTGCATGCCCAGAGTGAAGCATGGTGGTGGATCAGTGATGGTTTGGGCTGCAATATCATGGCATTCCCGTTGGCCCAATACTTGTGCTAGATGGGTTCGTAACTGCCAAGGACTACTGAACCATTCTGGAGGACCATGTGCACCCAATGGTTTAAACATTGTATCCTGAAGGCGGTGCCGTGTATCAGGATGATAATGCACCAACACACACAGCAAGACTGGTGATCAAGAGTGGTTTGATGAACATGAAAGTAAAGTTGAACATCTCCCATGGCCTGAACGGTCAGCAGGTCTAAATATTATTGAGCCACTGTGTTTTGGAGGAGCGAGTCAGGAAACGTTTTCCTCCACCAGCATCACGTAGTGACCTGGCCACTATTCTGCAAGAAGAATGGCTTAAAATCCTTCTGGCCACTGTGCAGGACTTGTATCTGTCATTCCCAAGACAAATTGATGCTGTATTGGCCGCGAAAGGAGGCCCTACACCATACTAATGAATTATTGTGGTCTAAAGCCAGGCATTTCAGTTTCATTGTCCAACCCCTGTATATGGTAATATAGAGTATATGCAGTGGTAAAAGGTATATCAAGCAGATAGCAGTTTATAGACGTATATATATATGGATGCCTATATACGTAATACAGTATACTGTATACAGAAATATATTGGTGGAATATGCAGTAGTGCAACAACATAATAAATTGATGGTACAAAGATGCACAGTTGATAAAACAGTGCAATATAAAGTGTAGGAGACAATGCGGTAATGTAGAGGGTAACATGCCTTGATTAGCTGTTTAGTACAGAAACAGTCCGAGCAGAGCTTGCTTTACCCTATGTCTGGAGTTTGAGGAATTCCCCAGAGTCTCTGGTTTCCTCCCACCTCTCAAAGACATGCATATAGATGGATTGGTCATGCTAATTTGCCAATAGGTGTGAAGATGGTTACTAAAAATGAAAATGAAGAATAAACTTTCTGGTTATTAGAAACTGGAGCTTATTTTGTACTCCAACATTCAGACATCAAATTGTTACAGTAGTCTGATAAATGTATTTTGTATCTTCAATCTGATATATTTAGTTATATTGTTTTAGCCGAGCAATGTTTCCCAGAGGAAAAAGGCAGTCATTTAATATTATCTACATGACCTTCAAATGAGACACTGATACAAATAATCACACCAAGACCTTGACTGTTGCATTTGTATATGAGTCATTTGAAAGGCCACTGAGGCTTACCGCGTCTAGTAGGGGTATCTAGTGTCTAATGGCTTTCACACAGTCCTTTAGCCTATTAAAAACTGAAAACATGATTAATAGGTCAGAGGACAAAAATGTTGTAAGATAATTTTGCTGAGCTGCAGTGTGAGCTCTGAATGGGAAGGAAATTCATTCGTAGGCTTTACACATCACGTCAGATAGACCAAAAATCATCACCCCTATTTATCTTTGTTATTTTTGTGATTTTGGGAGTATAAGGAGTTACACTGACCAGCCGCTGCCTTTTTGGTCCTCCTTAGAAACCATAAATAATCACAGTACTGTTACGGTTAGTGCACTGTTTACAACACTGCAGTTTCAAACACCTTTCAATCTTGGTTATGAGATGTTTAAAAATCCAATTATACTGTAGCTTTAGTAATAATAGTATCACACATTTTTTTGCAATTCACTGTTTTCTACATAAAATCGTGTATAGAAACCAGTGAATCACAAATAAATAAATAAATAAATAAATAAATAAAGATTTTAGCTGGGTTTCCACAGACTTTGTCACATAGAATCTACACCTAATGTAGAGCTGATTAATGTAAGTAAATGATTATTCAGTCATTTAAGCTTTCATTTTATTTGCGTACTCAACTACTTGTGGAGTTAAATAGCACCATCTTCTGTTCAGGTTGTGCCATCATTTACTGTATATTCATTACCAGTCAGACGTTTGGACACTCTTCTAATTCCATGGTCTTGTGATTTTTATTCCTTTCTCAATGCTGAAGGCATCCAAAATATGCAATAAAACAGTCGATATAACTTGATAAAACAGTTGATATTGAGATGTGTCTGCTACTTAGGGTCTGTAAAGCCTTCCTAACGGCTCTAATCTGAGGTGCTGTTTGTTAATTGGTGATTTCTGAGGCTGGTGACTCTAAATGAACTTCTCCTTTGCAGCAGAGGTAAGTTTTGGTCTTGCTATTCTGGGAAGGTCTTCATAAGAGCCAGTTTCATCATGGTGCTTGGTGGGTTTTGCAAATGCACTCGACACAATACTGTTCTTGCAAAAGCTGTTCCAGATTTTTGTTGTTACTTAATTACCTAATGACATGTTATTTCATAAATTTGAAAAAAATAAAATAAAATAATCCAGTATTGTGCTAAAATGTAGAAACTAAATCCAGAAATTTTAACTGGTATTCTCTCTCTCTCTCTCCCTCTCTCTATGCTACTAAGAATCCAAAATCCAACAATGTGAGTCAGATTAAGTACTATAATATACAGAATTGGCCCTTGACAAAAGCAGGACTCTCACTGATTAAGTGGTCTAACAATAGATGAACTGAAGGCCTGAGAGGCCATGTGTGGAAAGGCTTAGTGGGGTCTAATGCCAGATTCCAGATTGATGCAGATATGATGTGATGGACCATATTAAGTAACAGAACATGATTCTAATAAAAAAAACTAAAAATGTTATAAAAAAAAAAAAACCTTAAAAAATGTACTTTACTGCACCACAGTGTACCTAAGAAATGTATCTTGTTTTATTAATAAGGACAAATTGTGTGTAACACCATGGATCTCCCGGCAAGCGGTCCCACCAATTGTAAACATCTCCATTCTTTATTTCCTTTTCAGAGAACTGGCAACACCAGCAGACAGCTATGCCGCGCATTTCCTGACAGGCAGACCTTCTGGCATCCACACCTTTGGTTGCTAGGTGGCGCTGTTGTAGAAGCAGTCAGAGGAGATGCACTTTACCTGAGAGTGCTCCTACAGTATATAAGCCACTTAGAGGATGCACTGGAGCCTGTGCCAAGTGTGAAAGCGAGTCCACCCCCCGGGATAAGTCCAAGAGGTTTGTATGTAAGAAAAAAGAAAAAAAAAAAAAGAAAAGAATATGTCTTGACTGAAAAAAAGAAAAGAAAATATTTTTTATTAAAATTAGCACCTGGCAGTTGTTCAGGACCCATCTACTGTACCTAACTCATTCATTCAATGAGAGGATTCATTTTGAGAAAACAATGAAAAAGGTTTTTTTTTATTTTTTTTTATTTTGTAAAGACAATATTTATTCCTTAAAAAAAGAAAGCCTTATTCCTGGTAGAAGAAACATTCTTCCCTAAAAACTTCTTTATGGCTTTATATTATTTTAACTTATGAATTATAAAAAAAAATTGTCCCCATACAATTGTCATGAAAAATATAGCTACTGACCAGGCTTTTATTTCAGTTGTAAATTTGGGCATTTTAACATAGTGGTCCATGGGAATTGACTCACTTTAGGATTCAGCCTCCAGTGGACATTCAAGGAACTGGACGTTTTGGTATTCCTATGTTGGCTTCATTTTTCAGAATCGGAGGTTGCCCCTTGGTAATTGCAAGTGAAGCTAAAGTCAAACTGGCACTTGTGATGAAGGTTCTTGTGAATGATTGTGCAAAACTGATTGACAGAAGTCTTCATGCACAATATGGTAACAGCCGTAAACCATTAGAATGGTGCAAGTGTTTTAAAGAAGGCTGTACATCTTTGAATGTCGATCCTAGCCAAGGTGACTCAGTAGTTCCGTTGAAGTTTCAGCAAGTGGAACACCTGATTCTTGAAATTCAACGGAAAACATGGTGCCAACTTCACATACATTCACATACAGTACATCCTTTTCACATTAAAGGAACTCATCTGCGAGTTCTTGTCATATCTACCATGCAGTTTTGACCTCTCTCCAAGCCATTTCTACATTTTTGGACCATTACAGGAGTTCCTGGTAGGCCAGAGAGTCAGCCCTGAAGGCAGTCTGATCATGGTGCAGTGTAGTGTTTTAATGTGATCCTTATGTCACTTGTGATTAATGAAACTGTCTACATGGTGTTTGATTTAAAATGATGAACTCACTTGACTGGTGAGTACAAGTTAAACAAGTGTAATGATGTAAAGCATTGAAAACTATTATTTTTCCACAAAGGACCATACAACACACAGTAACCAGTAAGATGCTACAACTTCATTTTTATGTAATACATCATTATAAGTAAATAAGTAAAGTACAATAATTAATATAAATATGCCATTATAAATTTATCCAATTATGCAATTTAAATCTAAGTAGGATGACTAATATTCCTGTACAGAATAAGGCATAGATCTAACATCCAAGTAGCTACAGAATGAATCTGATCATTGTTGGTACCCTCTTTCACTTTCCTTTCTCAGGTTTCAGGATAAACAGTACTTGGGGACCTTGGGGATTTCATGACACAAAGAATTCATGCTGTTCTCAGAACAAACCCAGTATTATTACGGTGTTCCTTTAAAGTGGCTGGTTATGGTACATTATCAATATTGAGCAGCAGCGCTAGGACATTCAAGTAAGACAGCAGAACAAGTGTTTCCTATCTTTGAACATGAATGCAGTCACTGCAATAATTTATATACTTTGTCATTTGTAATCTTTTATCTAAGAACAATACTTACAAATAGTTTTTTAGCCTGACAGTTTTCGTGCTTTGATAATTTCCTTCGGGGAACGTCATTGAAACGCAAGTCAGAAATCATGAACAATAGGCACAGTCACAGTGTCCTGGAAAGCGGCCCTTTTTTCTTAATGTCACTGAAAGACAACAGCGCTCTTGTCCTCTTAGGAAAGCGAAGTGAATACACAGTCAGGCACAGAGGTGACCTATGCAAAGCCACATCACATCTGATGTCAGACCACTTCTACTGCATAATATGTAAGGCTCATTAATTAGCAGAATTTGGGGTGAAACTGTATTTCAGTCATTTTGATTGATCTTTTAATAATTTTTTGTTTGCAAGCTAAAATGTTAGTGTTATGCTCATTTTGATTAACATTATATAGTTCAATAAGCATTAAAATAATGTTTTCTAGTGCACAGACGTAAATTAATAAGAGTGATAAATTCTTTTAAAAAATACTGAGAATACTGAGTCATACAATATCAGTCACAATTCTGGTACAGAATCATATCATATCATATCATATCATATCATATCATATCATGGTGGCACGGTGGTTTAGTGGTTGGCACAGTCGCCTTGCACCTCCAGGTCCCAGGTTTGATTCCTGCGTTGGGTCTGTGTGCATGGAGTTTGCATGTTCTCCCTGTGCTTGGCAGGGTTTCCTCCCACAGTCCAAAGTCATGCAAATCACCAGTAGTGTGTGAATATTGACCGGTGGGTGTACAAATGGGAATAATTACAATGATCCCTAGTTGGACTACAGAGGTTCTTGGATGGATGAGGGATATTATATTATATTATGGCATTTGGCAGACACCCTCTTCCATTTACCTGATTATATATCCGATATCAGATGTATAATGTATGATATAATTTATAATGATAATCATATATAAATGTGATATTAGGACTGTGTGAAACCTGCGATTTTATTCTTCTCAGTACACTTTGGTCAATTGGTTATTCTTCATAAGTTTTCACCGCACTGCCATTGTGCATGATATTTGCTTAAAGTGAAAGTAAATGTGTGTACAGTAGGTGGGTGTGTGTGGTGCCAATAGTAGGGTAGCTGGTATTTCCCATAGTTCCCTGAGACATCGACCCCCCCCCCCCTTCAAAAAAAAGGTCACTGTGACACTGAATTCATTTGACAGTGTAACCACCTCCTCACTGTCACATGATTTCCTGTCAGTCCCACGTTCTAAAAGAAGGCAGCTTTTATTACACAGGATGTCGTGAGACTTTTTAAATATCACTCACTCAACATTAACGTGCCACTGTCACACTGTGCACTGATTTTGGTTTCTGAATGACACATTAGACATATTTTCAGATTTTATTATTAAACGTACAAAAAAAACCATACAAAAATAAGTAAATATTCATACTGTATCTTCAGCAGCATGACACAGGTTTCAGAGATGCACTCAGACACAGGTAAAAAGTTAGAATGTTGTACACAACTCCCTAGTTTTAGTAGAGACACAGCAGCTGCATGGTGAGATCTGCATAATGATGTCATTTATCTTGCCAGTCTGGGACTCTGGGTGTTTTCCATGTCAGTAGGTTATGTAAGCAAGCAGCACTACCACCAAACGCACAATGTACTCAAATCATTCACACACATACAGCACACAAACACACAGCAAATATCTTAATATATATATCTTAAATATCACACATCATACAGTAGGTTCTTTTACATTCTCAATTTTGGCTTTGCACTTTGAGTTTGGACAGTGACACCCAGTCACCCAGAGTCTTTTTTTTTTTTTTTTGGCTTTATATTGGTCCGCGCTGTCCACTCATTATGAACTTCCATGCCTTCGAGTCTGAATGGAGGCACGTTTTTCTACCAGATGTGGTCGTCACCCTGTAAAAGGACAAAAAAGAGCACAACTCAGACCTTCATGTCATTCTCAATCTGTATTATAATGTCAGATTTAGCTTTTGGCCAACTTACACAATCTCATAAGCCATGCACGATGCACTTGGTGGATACAGTTTCCATTCAAAGATGTTCTTGGGATGGATTCTGTAGGACTTCTGGCAGAGACAGCGCTCAGATCTCTCCATTCGGAATGCTGAAGCACAAAGCACTTACTGTCATTATAGATTTAACATTGAACATTTTTGAGCTGAAAAAAAGAAAAAAAAATGTATGTTTGTATGTTCTATATGTTTGTGGTCTTATGCGACTGTCGTGAACAGCCATGAAACAGGATTGTCACAGATAAGATGGTTAAACAATCCCCATTTAGGAAAACGTATATTTCCTAATATATAAAGTATATAACACTTTTAAAGTCTGATTCCGGCCATCCTGATGTCACACTTAATCAAATAATTAATTATTCATTGTCAAGTGACATGTATTATTGGCATGTTATTAAAGTATCACTTACAGTAAAAGCAGGTGCTTAATGCTTCTGGAATTAGTAACAATGTCAGAATGATGTAATTTGACTAGTGAGTACTACTGTAGTTAAACATTTGGAATGATAAACAACATCAAGCTCTAGTCATCTTTTTTATTTTTACAAAAGCACCACCCAGCGTTTAGTACCAAAAACAGTATACTGTAAATGCCGGTTTTACAAGCTCAGATCAAAAGTTTATCTAAGAAGGATGCTATAAAAATTGTACCTGTACAAAATGAAGCACACATCCAACATCCAAGCAGCAGCAGCAGAACGGATCGGCTCATGGTCAGTTCTTTTACTTTCTCGTCACAATCTGAAGCAGTAAATGTGACTGTAGAACAAGTCTGGTCACAAGATAACTTGAGGAAGACACATTTATACAGTGCTGTGTCTGGGGTAGTACACGTAAGGACTTCCCTCTTGCATATTGACTAATGGAAAATGATTTATGATCCACGAATGACTTAATGAGCAGGACAATGATGCCAAATATAGCTGAGCTCCACCCAGACACAATGCCACTCAGAGTAACATTCTTCGAGACATTTAGAAATATTCTAGTAATTTAGCATTTGCTAATTTGCGTAACGGATAATATTGTGTCACGTCCTACACTGCAGAAACATTTCGATGGCTTTCAGAAAGAGTTTTTGTACACAAAGAGCAAATGATAGAAGATGCTTTTATATGAACACTGTAAAAGGAAAATCTCATGCTAATGTTATTTCCACAGACGTCTGCTGGTTTTGCCTGTATTGTCTAACATTGTCTATGAGCTCTTCATTAGTCAAAATGGCTTACTGTAATGTATTATAAGATTTGAACCCCTCATTCATAATAAGAATTTTTTTTAAATAATTTTATTAGATAAGAACCGATATCATGTTCAAGCCCAGAATAATCATTTTGCTTAAAAACAAAAAACACAACGTGTTTTGACCCTTGAACAAATAAATACATATTAAGTCAATGTAGCTAATTTTGTTAGAGACACAGACAGTCAGAGATAAATCATGCATGTTTATATACATAATTTTTTTTTTTTTTTTTTTTTTAACGGATTGTGTTGCAACTGAAGATCACTTAAACATTACAGGTAATATTTTGGGAACAGCACATGGTTAACTGTAACCTGTGGTGAAAAATTGGAAAGTACAGTTATGTGGCAAAAGTAATGAGCCACCGCTAATTTCTTCATATTTTGTTTTTAAAGAGCAAGATTTTCTTGTATTTTAATGTATTATTAATAGTTTTGAGGAATAGTTTTCCAAGCTGCCTGAAGGACCTTTATAGCTCATATTTTTGGAAAGGTTTTGACTCTCATATTCAGTCCGGTCCCTGTACCTAACCAGTTTCAATGGAATGTGTTTTGTTTGTTAAGCCACACAGTGAGCTATGATTCATTCAAGCATTAAATCATCTAACTTAAGGCATGAACCAGTTAGAAACAGGTGCAGATGATGACAGATGATCAGGCCGGTGATTAGTATACTGGTGATGCTGAATGCTGAGTGGTTGGA
>JAOVVB010233741.1:0-10091 GCA_028570985.1 Heterobranchus longifilis
TATAATGTAACATTATAATGTTGTTCTTCCTACACAGATATATCTGCTGTTATTATTATTATGAAGACATAACATTATTGGGGAATGTTGAAACACTTCCGTTTTTGTCCAAAGGGGCCGAAATCAACACAAAATTAAAGTTAGTCGGAGTGCCTTTAACTTAACCACCTAGTTTTGTTGACTAAACATAAGTTTTCTTTGAATACACAATGTTAACCACGTTAAACTGCGACCGTAATGAAGCGTCATAGTTTGGTGCATAACAGTGGCATCAAGTAGTCCGTATGTGACGAGTTGGTAACGAGAACGAGGCATTAAATGACATGTGAAAAGCTTAAAACATGTTACATGACATGCAATAAAGTGGCATGTTATTCATACGTTTTCCCATAAGATCACGTTGGCAGAATACAACATCTGATTTAATTTAGCAGCAGGTTTGTCAGACACAAATTGTAAACTCATGCTGGGCACAATGCAGAAATCACGTTCAGATTACTCAGTCATTTTAAATCTTTTAGTTTCATTAGTGCTCCCTGATTTGAAGAAATAGCTCATCTCTGCAGAGCGGAGACTTTTCTGGAGATGCATTTCTTCACAAACAACTGATTCTTCTCAGCAGGGGAGGAGGTTTATCACAGGGAATGCTGGGAAGGCAGAGGGCCGGTACCTGGCTTTAATTTCAGCTGTCCACCAGGATTAGGACACAGTTCATATAGCAAGCTGCAATCATCTGCGCTCTCTCACAGCTGGCCCCGGGGCCCGTCAGAGCCTCAGCCATTTACTGCTTTGTAGTTGTCTCTAATAATAATAACCTGGTACTAATAAGTTGTGTGGAGTTCATTCATTGTATTGTGCTTTTCTTTTGTCGGACAAGAAAGTCTCATCTTGTAATTTGCGATGAGCTTCCACACTCATCAGGCATAATTCATGTTATTGGCATTTATTACACGGCCTTGTTGAATACTGCGTTCTGATTGGTCAATCACGACATTCCGAGGTCTGTTATTTTTCAAGAACAGACCGTCGTCAAGTATAGCAGACCGTTGCTAGGCGTTGCCATGTAAAATAAAGCGTTGCTAAGGGCGCTGTGCTGGAGGACCACGCACGTCAATCACTCCTCAGAAAGCAGTCCAGTAAATTTAACTTCAGCTGTGGCAAAACAACAAAACTTCAGCTTCCTGTTACTCTCTCTAACATTAATTTAATATATCTGGAGAGCACAAAACTGTGGATTCATGGTTAATGGCTGAACTGCAAACTGTAAAGAAAAGAAAAAGAGAAGAAGAAAACAGTGCAGGAGAAGAAGAGAGTTTAAAAGACGGAGAAATGGACATGAAGTGTCAGTAAACGCAGCACGGTATGGACTCTGGCAGAGTTTAAAGACTGATTCATCCAAAATGTCAACAGAAGAGTTACAGAGCAGAAAATCTCATTCAGCTGCTCATTGTGCATCTGTGAGGAGAGGACGCTGCTACGACCATAAGCTAACGGACAAAAGGCGGTTGCTGACAAGTCACTAAATGAGACTACAGAGGTTGTCGGGGACATTAAACATCATCAGCTTAGTAGTGCCTTAATGTTAGCTTTTTACGAGACTGTCTCTGAAAAAAAGGAGAGCATAGGTCGTTCGTACAAGCAGCAATTACGACCCATATTTAAGTTCATTGTTCTGTTGCTCCCTCTAGTGGCCGTAGTAATTATGACAAAAGAGGAAGTCATGTAACATAGTATTAACACCAGCCAGGAGTCCATGTAACAGCTGATTAACAAGCTTCAAAACTTTTTTTTTTCTCAGTTTCTTCCTGTGAAAGCTTGGAAATCTCAGGATCATAACAACGCTCTGATGGAAAACTATGAGTATGAACAAGTCTACATGTGCATGTTACAACAGGGCGTCACATATGGGTCATAAGTGACACTCCCACACCGCCGGACGACCCTGCGGCGAATCGCACACTTAATGCACACTTAGCCTCCAAAAATATGTCAAAACTATTGTCCAAGAATCAACAACACACCAAAGTAGCCTGGACTGCAGCCGCTGAGAAACATCCCGGTACTGTTGTTTTCAACAAACATACTTCCTAACACGCTGCCGGGGCGCGGGGCCAGCTCTCTGCGGGTGCAGCAGGGAGGGGGCTGCTGTGAAGGATTATCACCGGCCCTCTGATGCCGCTCCTGATGCCGGTCAGCTCAGGACAATGATGCCTTCCTCCGAAATAACAACACCATAGATATGTCAGCACTAACACCGCTGCCCAGCTTCTTACCTCCACCAGCATCAACATTAAGTCAACATGTGGTGTTAAAAGGCATCAGAGAAGTCCGGGCCAAGGTCTACCCACATGGAGCTAAAGAAGGGGCCACATCAAAGGCTGCACTGCACCAGGAAGGACGGAGGCCCCTGGTGGAAGCCCAGCGGCCCCTGGGATGATTGCACACGAGTCATCAAAGTGACAGGTTTAGCGGACAACAAAAAAAAGGAGGAGGGGGGGGGACAGTTAAAGAGGGAGGGAGAGACGGAGGACAAGATGTTTCTCAACCATTTAAGGCTTTGGCATGGCGTGTCAAAAATAATGTTTCAAGTGTCTTCAAACTTGCTTTTGAATCATTTTTTTCCGAGGCTAATTCCAGACTGTTGGGTTAGAATAACTATAATTCCCTTTCATTGTGGATTTGTTAACTGAAGCAAATGTGGCACAGCGAGCAGACACGCAACCCAAACAGCAAACTGTTGTTGTTCTCTCTGCGTCCAACACACAGAGGACAGAAACCCTCCAACAGCTGCAACCAAACAAGTTGAGTTTTTTTTCTTGAAATATTACAACTTTTTTATCAAAGCATTACGACTTTTTTTTCTGGATACATTCTGATTTGTTTTCTCATAAAATTGTGATTTTTTTTTCTCAAAACACGACAATTCTTTCTGGAAATATTACAACTTTTTTCTCAAAACATTCAGATTTTTTTTCTCATAAAATTGTGAGTTTTTTTTCTTGAAACATTACAACTTTTCTTTTTTTTTTTAAAGAAACAAATATTTTTATTGCATCACAAATCGACACTGTAGCAAACTGCAGTCAATTTGTGAGGATATTCACAATATTATCCCGATAATCAACAACATAAGCTGAAAATGACACAAAAAAACACACTGGAATCACTTTACCTGTTGGGACTTTTTTCTCATAAAATTGTGATTTTTTTCCCCAAAACATTACGACTATTTTTTCTGGAAACATTCTAATTTTTTGTGGATTTGTGCATGCAACTGTTGTTTTTCTCTCTGCGTCCAACACACAGACAGAGAAAAACAAAACCTCCAACAGCTGCAACAAAAACGAGAGAAAACAGGGAAGGGGGGTAAAGAAAAAACCCTCTCCACAAAAGGCTTGGTCCTGTAAGTTTAAACATGATCCAACTCGTCGTGTGATGTGAACGCACATTAAGAGTGATCTAATAGCAGAGTGTTCAGACGCTGGATCGTAATGTGCCTCGACATATATGCAGGGAGGTAATCCTAGAAGCCCTCGCAGCACTGCAGCTAACCCTGCATGTGATGATGTCTGGATAACAAGGAAGAGAAGGAAAGACGCTGAGAGAAAGAGTCAGGAAAGGTGCACGGACTCTAGAGTTCCTGAGCGTTCCTGAGTCTGCGGATGACTGAGTGGACGAAGGGAAACAGAAAAGTCGACCTGACTGAAGCAACAGGCTTCTGTAGGTCTGATGTGCGGAAACCAGGGAAACCTTATCCCTTCGACACCTCGGCGGTGTGGACGGACATCTCCCACCCGATTAGCAGCGAGCCCCCTGACGTCTGCCCACGAGTTACCCCGCATTCAAATTCAGGACCAGGAGGCCTTGGGTTGGATTTCATTTCTGCTGTAAATCTGATGAAAAAACGGTGTATTGTATGTAGAAGGCTCGATGCAGCACTCGTGGAGGAACCACACGTCTCACACATGTGCACATGTTTGAGTTTGTTGTTGTTTTCTTTGTAATGTTTCCAAGTAAAGCAGCCAGCCACTGTGAGTGTGTGTGTACACTGTACAGTGTGTACGTCTCTGCTCTTTTCTGGGTTTTTCAAATGAAAACGCACTCAGCCTCAGAAAAAACCTACCACAGATACCACAGAGATATACCACAGCTTAATCTCTATAAACTGCATATGTTGCAGTACTGCAAGTCTGCACATGAACTAGGGATAGATCGATTCATCAGTCGGCCGATTAATGACATTTCACAGGGCGATTAAAGTGCCGAGCGTGCAGATCTCCAGAAGCAGCAGAAACAAAGAGATGCTGCTCGGTGGTCCTGTGCACTAACGTTTTTATTTATGTACGTTTATATATTTCACAAACAAAGAGATGCTGCTATCTGCTCAATAACTGTTCAATAAATGTTCATTTCACTTCACACATTTTTAATTGTTGGAGGATATTTTATCAGATGAAAAAAAAAAAACCCCAAAAAATAAAATCAGCATTATAAATCAGTGGTCGGCTGATATATACCGTGCATCTCTAAAAAAACAATATGACATGTGAGGACTGTTGTTCTACAAAGACAATTAAACAATAGAGAATTCCTGTCTATCAGTGGAGTTACAGTTTACGTCCGTGCCCGTCGATCCATCAGTCTCTCTGGACAGAGAATACAAAGACTCACCTGGAGCTTCCAGCTGTGTGCGAGACGAGGACGCGGCGTCTCCGTCGCTCCAGCAGAGAATGGAAACACATGCTACATGCTAACGTAGCCTAGCCTACATCCGACAGCACGATGCGCCCGGTCACCGGGACGTCCCGGAGCCCGACTACTGATCTTCAGACTGCTGTCAGACCTGCAGGACCCAGATGTCAGGGCTGATCTGTCTTCGTCGATTAGTCGACTAGTCGGTCATTTCAGTCGACCGATTAAGATTCAGTCGAACATTTCTTCAGTCCATTAGTCGTCTTTTATGCTTTTTCTGAACTTCTGAGCACATCTCTGATAAACACCAGATGTAAAGTGCTGCTTTTGCAGGATTCTTTGTGGAGAAACTCAGTTTTATGGATCTGTCCATTAAATCAACTAATCGACTAAAAATATCTTTAATCGAGGACAGACCGACCATACGCACCTTTTCAACGTTTTCTCTGTAAATCCAGACTTAATGTTAGCATGTAGCGCTCGTTAGCGCTATACAAACAGGCCTCCTGTGCCTAGTTACGGTTGCTAACGTAGGATTGGAAAGCGGCCGTTCTTGGGAGGGGCTTAGCGTCAATTACTTCAACAAGAAAAGTTTTTTTTTTAAGTTCAATAAATGCCTGATGTTTCCAAAGTCAATGAGTAATCGTGATTATGATTTTTGCGATCATCGCGCAGCGTGCTCGTGATCTTACCTTTGCTGGTTACCGTGGAAACCGGGTTGTTTGGCTTCTTGAAGGTGAACTGGTCTCTGCGGGGGTTTCCCTGCGGCGCCGGCTGCACACGCAGAAAACTGCCGGTGGATCCGCAAGAGTTTTTCACTTGTGAGCATCGGAAGGAATCCTTCATCTGCACGCCTGCAGGGAGGATTTTATCGTTAAGTCACGATAAAAAAAACTCTCACATTAAGTTAATCGTAGTGAATTTCCATCATCGAGATAATCGTGAATATCTGCAGTTTACTACAGTGTACTATCTGTGATGCAATACTGATATTTGTTTCTTAAAAAAAAGTCACAATTTTCTGAGAAAAAAGCTGTAATGTTTCGAGAAAAAAGTTTTATTTTTTTGAGAAAAAAGTTAAAAAAATGTTGAGAAAAAAGTTAAAACATTTTTGAGAAAAAAGTTTTAATTTTTTCGAGAAAAAAGTTAATTTTTTCGAGAAAAAAGTTAATTTTTTCGAGAAAAAAGTTAATTTTTAAGAGAAAAAAGTTAATTTTTAAGAGATTTTAATAAAAAAAAATGTCAAGAAAAAAGTTTAAATTTTTTTGAGAAAAAAGTTGTAATGTTTCACAGAAAAAGTCGTAATGTTTTGAGAAAAAAGTTTTAATTTTTCGAAAAAAGTTTTAAATTTTTCTAGAAAAGTTTTCAATTTTTTGAGAAAAAAGTTTTCAATTTTTCAAGAAATAAAAAAAAATAAAAAATAGATTTTTTTTTTTTAAATTTTTCGAGAAAGTTTTAAATTTTTCGAGAAATTTTTTAAAAAATTTTCGAGAAAAAAGTTTTAATTTTTTCAAGAAAAAAGTTTTAATTTTTTCAAGAAAAAAGTTTTAATTTTTTCGAGAAAAAAGTTTGGATTTTTTGAGAAAAAAGTTTTAATTTTTTGAGAACATTTTTCAATTTTTTCGAGAAAAAAATTGTAATGTTTCACAGAAAAAGTCGTAATGTTTTGAGAAAAAAAGTCTGAATGTTTTTTAGCAAAAAAGTTGCAATGCTTCAAGAAAAAAGACACCTTTATTTTTTTCCAGAATTTATTTAGAATCTTTGAAATAAAATTAGCCTGAAAAAACAAAACAAACACCTGTTTTTTCACAAATGAAAAAAAAAAAAATAGATTGGAAAAAAATGACCTGGCAAAAACAAGTCTTGCTTAACTTCCATACATTTAATTGAAAAACATTAAATTTGTTTTGTGAAGAACAAAGATGTTTTCTTAAGTCTGCAAGTCTGCAGCACCACAATATTTAATTTAAAATGCTATTTTGACACATATTTCCCCTTTATCAAATACTGCAGCAGGTCATATTGCGGCTTTGATAACATTTTGATTATTTTTTCGGCCCCGGTTCTCATGTTGATATGCTTTTTAGATTTAGTACGACTTAAAGCACCATGAAACTTTATCTCTTAAGAACCTCTTAAAAAAATAGGAAAACGCTGAAACGATCACCATGAAAACTCTTTCTCAGTTTTATTACCGTCACTTACTTTGTCTTTATTCTGCTCTTTTCTTTTTAACTGCCTTTAAGTTTCCCTCCTCCACTTCATCACTCCCACGGTTTTTTTTTTGGTGGTTTTCCCTCCTCCTCCTGTTCTTTAGGAAAAAGAAAAAAAACTACATTACCCAGGAGGCCTCATTAAGCTGCAGCAGCTGGATGCAGCGGGCAGATTTACAGCCTGGTTTCATCCTGAGCTGAAACAGAGCAGGATGCTTCATGGATTGATGTCCTGATCCCCCAAAACTGTCATTCCTGTCCGTTTGTCACAAAAGAGAGAAAAAAAGGGGTTTCACATTCCTTCTGGTCGTTTTATTTTATTTTATTTTTTTTTTAAATCATCCCTAAGATCTTAGATTGATCTCCTTGTTTCCGGGCAGCTTTCTTTAACTTCCAGGAAAATGAATCTGCAGAGAGACGATCCATCGCAGCCAACTTTCAATCACATTTATTTTGCATATTTCACTTTTTCATAAAGGGACCCCTTTTCAATCACTGAGTAAATGCAAATATATTATGTGATATTTCATGTTATTTTCAGTGTTTAACAATAACAGAACAACTGATAAAACTGAACAATTAACGCAAATACTGAACGCAATAACTGCCCCCCCCATATTTAGAATATGTGCATTGAAAACATGAATGTTTCCACCATAAATCGGTGCAGAAAAGGCACAAATTGGTGCATAAATACTTTTATTAATACTAATATGAGGAAAAAAGTCATAATGTTTTGAGAAAAAAGTTGTAATTTTTCGAGAAAAGTAGTACATTTTAGAGAAAAAAGTAGTAATGTTTTTGTGAAAAAGTACTTGACATTTTGAGATAATCGGCGGATTATCTCAAAATGTCATTAATGGGCCGACTGATCAATGACTGATCAATGACTGATCAATGACTGATCAATGGGTCTGTCCCTACAACAGTAAGTGCAGCACTTGAGTGTTTGTGTGTTTTCGGATCATGAGCTGCAGCAGAGCTGTTCTTTGAAATCCAGACTCCACCGCGCTGATTTCACTCGATCGTTTCTATCTCAACGGAGACGACAAACCTCAGATTTCATATTAAAAACATTTATGTTGATGTCTGGTTTTTTTAGGAAATCAATCTGGTTGTTTAGTCAGAGCGGCAGCTGGAGTCTGTGGCTTTTCCTGGCAGAGGTATCGCTGAAAAGACGACGGTTTGATTCCTGTCCGCTCAGAGAGAAACCAGAGGCAGTAATCTGTGTGTGCGTGTGTGTGTGTGTGTGTGTGTGTGCGTGTGCGTGTGCGTGCGTGTGCGTGTGCGTGTGCGTGTGTGCAGGTTATGGACAAACCGGTCCTCAGTCTCAGAGTCCAGGTTACGACTCCATCGCCTCCGCTGTGTCGGGGATGATGCACATCACCGGGCCAGAGGTCAGAGTCTATTGTATTCTATTGTATTCTATTCTATTCTACAGGGCTGCAACTAATGATTATTTTCATTATCAATTAATCTGCAGATCGTTTGGTCTATAAAATGTCAAAAAATAGCGAAAAATGTCCGTCAAAGTCCAAGGTGATGTCTTTAAACGTCAGGTGATCACCTGTTTCACAGATGGAAAGAAAAAAGAAAAGTTATTCTGGCAAAAGAAAGAAGAAAAAAAAAGATGTTGTTTGCCTCTTCAGTAAAAATGAGTCCAGCCATGTTTTTGTCAGGGATGTTTGTATGTATATGCGTTTCCTGTCCCATCATGCACTGCTTCTGCTGGCAGGACGGGGAGCCGGTGCGTCCGGGCGTCGCCATGACGGACCTGGCGACGGGACTGTACGCACACGGAGCCGTCATGGCCGCCCTGCTGCAGCGACACAAGACGGGGAGGGGCACACACATCGACTGCAACCTGCTGTCCTCACAGGTGTGTGTGTGTGTGTGTGTGTCTGTGTGTGTGTCTGTGTCTGTGTGTGTGTCTGTGTCTGTGTGTCTGTGTGTGTGTCTGTGTGTCTGTGTCTGTGTGTCTGTGTCTGTGTGTCCTCTTAGTCCTGATTACAGCACAAGATGACCCTCAATCCTAATTTCAAATTTCATGTGCCGTCATGACCTGTTTTATGGTTTTAATCATGAAAGACTAAAATACACACAAAAAAAATGTTTCTTGATGGTTTTTGATCAGAAGTGATTGTAGGTTGGAACAACGGGGACGCAGAAAGAGCATCATCAAAGAACATGTGGGTTTATGGGAACAGAAACAGGAAATGGCATACATAACCCTGTGTCACCATAGAAGGTGATCAATTGCTTATGCTGCGTGTAGTTTGGTGCTTGTGGGTGTGCAGTGTCTGTAACTCTCTCTTTCATACCAGTCAAAAGTTCTAACTCCATGGTCTTTCCCGGCTTTTATTTCTTTCCACGTTGTGAAACATTACTGAAGGCGTCCAAAATACTTGATATTGAGATGTGTCTGCTACTTATTCTCTGTAAAGTCTTCATAACGCCTCTAATCTGAGGTGCTGTTTGGTAATTGGTGATTAATTTCTCACGCTGGTAACTGGTAAATGAACTTTTTGAACGTTTTGGTCTTGCTTTCCTGGGATGGTCGTTATGGGAGCCAGTTTCATCATGGTGCTTGACTGGTTTTAAAAACACACGTGACAATACTGTGAGCTGACCGTCGTGTCTTAAAATAACTGACTGTTGTTGTTGTTACTTTATTAAGTGAAGCCATACGTGTTATTTCAATAAAATATTCAAATAAAATTCAATTTTATTTGTATAGCGCTTTTAACAATTGTCATTGTCGCAAAGCAACTTCACACAATCAAAAGAATTATTTAAGTTTGTATGGAATGTGAGTGTGCATAAATTAAAATGGTCAGATAGTCCCTGAAATCTCCAATATTGTTCTAGAGCATGGAAAATAAATCACTAAATATTAAATTAGTAGGTGCGTCCAGACTTTTGACTGGCACGGTCTCTTCTAAACCTAGTAGCAAATGAAGTAGCATGCAAGTCATCTATAAATATAATGAAATTGTAAAGTTGGCGTGTACATTGGAGACACTTGCGAAAAAAAAATCTTTTGAAAATGTAACACGAGTAATAGAATACATCAAGATGGTTTTTGGAATTTTTGTCTGTTCATTTGTGCACGCAATACGTAAAAACTCCTAAACGGCCTTTAATGTTGTTTTCATAGGCGTATTTGGCCGAGCTTGAGGCAACATA
>JAOVVB010233742.1:0-10090 GCA_028570985.1 Heterobranchus longifilis
TGACAGCTGGGATTGGCTCCAGCCCCCCCGCGACCCTCTAAAGAGGATAAAGCGGTAGAAGATGGATGGATGGATGTGTTTTCGAAAACAGACCAGAACCTCGATCATGCATCATATACATACAGTCTACATTTGCGGTGTAATCTGTAACACCGGTGTTGCCATGAGTTTATTAATCGATGGGAAAATGTCCTCACCGTGGCATCCCTAGTTTGCAAAGCTGCATTATGTTGTGTACAAATTACACGGATTGTGAGTTTTCATGTGTTTGTTTTGGGTTTCACAGACGAACAACAGCACCACCGCTCCACGAGTCGGGAGAGAAACAGGGTGACCATCTCTATCTCAGTGGCTCCCCCTATGCCCACCTTCCCCTCGCCACACAGCATCCGCCGGCAACAGAGGAGTCGCCTGGCACGAGCGGTAAGGATGACGTATATCTCACAATCAACCAATCAGTGTCTTTAGCTTCTGTATTGCGATGTATATTTTCCAGTGACATTTAATATTTGAGCTGTGAACAGTTACAAGAGAGATTTAAATCAAATCTTTTGCATTTGATTTGACCGCTAAAAAGTGGGCGGGCTTAGAGTTTAGCGTGATATGGAGCTACAGAGCTCCATGCTATGTGACACTAAAAGTTGCAGATTGATTGATGGGTGGAGGTCATGATACTATTGGTTGAAATTGGTTGGTGCCAGCTTACGTAAGCATGTCATATTTTGTACTTGTATTTTTTTGTGCACAATGTCATCTAAAAGGGTTAAAATCTCGACTTTGAATGGCAGGAAATATATTATGTGATTTTATATCTTATCAAGCAGTTCACACTTGTAGGCCAATAAATTATGGAAGTATGTGTACGTGACGAGTCCCAGCAATATGGTACAGTTGCAAAAATCTCAAGCATGGACAGTTTGCCTTGTACGTGTTGAGTGAGGTATGGAAAAGTGTGGATGACACATTTTCCATTTTTTTTAATTCATATTTTTTGTGCTTACTGACACCTTTGGTTCTTATTAAATATATGTTACAACAAACTGACACAATATCTCATTCTGATGTTGCCATGCAGCAAGAGAGAGCAGAGAGGGAGCGAGAGTTAGACTATCAACCCAGGAAGGTAAAACAGAAATGTGTCTGTGTGTTCATGTCTGTTAATGTCCAACATGTAGACGCCTGCTGTAAGATTTGTGTTGTGCACCTGTGTGTACAGTCACGGCTGTGTGTCTGGGGTTTCATGTAACATCGCACTACAGCACTACATTAGATTTCTCTTTTATTATGTGTGGTTGTATTTGGTACCTGTTTACATTGATATACATTACAGGTATGTTCTGTTTATAACTTTTTTTTTTAAATCACACTCACTTTACCTTCATTTCTTTCCTTCATAATCTCTTGAAGGAGAGGACCGTGAGAGAAACAGAGATCCAGACCATACAGAGAAAAGTAAGAACATTCGCAGGCACATTTCTAATTTCATTAGCGAAGGACTTAACCAATTTTACCTGCATACTCAGCAATAATTGTTTGTATGTGTGTGTTTTCCTGCTGCCACAGGAGAGGCCAGGGAGAGAAGCAGATATTCAGACGATCCAAAGAAAGGTGAGAAAGTTAGAAGAAGAGAATGGGGAACTATCAACTATCTCCAAGAAAGGGTTGAACGTTTGCAGTTATTGAAAGACAAGTTTTTAACACAGTGGAGATTTTGTTAAAGACTGTTAGAGAGGAAACTGGAGGACAAAACAATACTGGACATTGTCTGTCTCATTCATCCTTCACCTTTTGACTTTCCTTTAATCTTTTTATTTGAAATTATTCAATCGTTTGGATTATTCATGTCATGTCATCTGTTCTTTTGTTTTTCTTTTGTCTTTTCTTTATTTTGTGTCAATAGTTTGAGTGCTTTTACTCACTTCACCCTATTGAAGGTTGCATCTTCCTTCCATGGAATAGAAAGGTATCAAGCATTTGTGTTGTTTTAACCTCCTGTTTACCCTTTATTTACATTTTGTATTCTCGATAGCTTTACTCTGCACTTGGTATTGGTACATATCTTCTGATGAATTGTAAATTAGTGGCTATTTCATGCTACACATCGCCATTGTAAATAGTTATTTTGAGTCTGTCTGACTAAGTAACTTATGTATTAAAAGTGTAGGACTGTATCAGCACCTGCCAAGTATATAATGTTGCTGCTGTCCGTCTGTTCCATCCAGGCTACCTCGACAGGGGAAGGCGAAGGTGGTGAGGTCCTGGGAGGCCACAGAGCCAAGGCCTCAGCCCCCAATGCCCCCTCGACCCAGGATAAACAAACAAACTGGTCCAAGGAAAACCATCCACCATCAGATCAGAAGTCAACTGCCGATTCTCACTCCATCTCCTCCTGCATCATCCCCATCAACGTCACTGGTAAGACAAAGAAGAAAAAAAAGGAAATTAAGAAAGAGCAAGGTTTGCCCTAGTGAGGATCAATCAGGGATTTTGTTATTGTGAGGCAACAGTGCTAACAAATGACCAAACAGCAACTGTTCCCAAATCAGGAATCAAACCCAGACTGCCTGCATGACCAGGAATCTAATCGAATATATTAAATTTTAGTTTTTATATGGCTTATGGCTTCTGTGTTGTTATTGCAGGAGTTGGGTTTGACAGGGAAGCAAGTGCTCGTTGCTCTCTAGTCCATTCCCAGTCGGTTCTTCAGAGGAGAAGGAAGCTGAGAAGGAGGAAGACTATCACAGGAATACCCAAAAGAGTACAACAGGACATGGGTATGTTATAGAGCACACCTGGAAAATTTAGGGTCATTATACTGTATGGGTCTTAATCTTGTAGGTTTGGCAAATTGCTATTGGTTTTATTCATATTTTTCCAATTTAATTGCTGAGATCTGGGAATGAGGTGACCTCGCTAATACAGCCATGAGTTCATGAGGGCAAGCTAAATGAGCAGCAACAATCACATGCAAACAAAATTACTAGGCAGTCCATTAAAACTGTTAGCCAAACTGTACTAGCTACATGTGAGCTACTTCCTGGTTGAGCTTTGGCCTATTTACCTGTATTTACGCATGCATGCAGTTTCATAATGCAATGGACAATTGTCATGTACATTTCAGATGCTTTCACCTTTGTTTTTGCATCCAAATAATATGGTTTTAAGAAAATGGCTTGGCTGTGGACTTGTTTACAATCTGATCATGAATAAGCGAGGTCCCAATTCTCAGAAAAAAGTGTGTGAAGAGTTATCATCAGTAGGACTAACACTCAACATGGTTTGTCTCTTTGCTTTCAGATTCAGATGAATCACCCGTAGCAAGAGAGCGCACAGTGATTGTCCATGCCAACCCGCACCAACTCTCTCTCTGTCAGGAAGACCTCTTAATCAGCGGCCGCCTCCATCACACTCGTGACTCTGGCTGCCAGACAGATGATTTCCTTATAGCATGTAAGTTTCTGAGAATGGACAAGTATATTTGGTTCTGTATTCTGGCTCCCATATTTGTGCTACAGACTTGGGCGAGGAGTTTGCTCAAGTAATTCCTGCTATAACTTCAGTTACAAAATGTTTGACTTTTCAGTTATGGCTGTGATGATAGCTTAGCTCAGATAGCTCTGTTTGAACAGGACAACCATCTGAAGGCTGCTAATAATATCAAACCAGTATACTTTCATCTTCAAACTAGATTCATCAAACTGGAATTCAAATTACTTATGTATGGTAACTTGGTATAGTCCATGTGGTCGACATCCAAGACATTAAGAAATGTCCCCTCTCTCCTGTCTTTCCTTCTTCAGGTACAGCTGCTCCCTCCAGAAGGCGTATCAGAGCCCAACGTGGCCATCAGGGAATTCCTGCCTCTCTCTCCCATTCAACAGGCAACATTTCTTCCCTGGGTGACCAGTCAGACTCCACATACACAAGTGCTACAGCCCACGGTGGACGCTTGCGCTCTCGTAGCCTTCCTCGCGAGGGTGGACGTTTGATGGACAGTGACGAGGATGACGATGACAATTATGATGATGACGACGAAGACGAGGACTTGTCACCATACGAAGCAGAGGACTTTATTCCACCCGGCCCTAGTCCAAGAATGAAGATGATGATGATGAAGGATGAAGAAGAGAGCACAGATGACCAGGCAGCTCCTGAGCCGCTGCAACTTGGAAGCCTCAAAAGGTTGCAGCGATCTGGGGAGAGAGACAGAGGGGGTGGAGGAGGAGGTAGCCCAGAGCACAGCTGGATGGAGAGGGGCCGTTCTCGCTTGCCCCGCAAGGCTGATATGGGCAGCTGTGAAATCTCATCGAGTTCGGATACTTTCAGCAGCCCTATTCACTCTGTGTCTACAACAGGAGTCCTAGGCAGCCATGTGGACCACAAGGAGGACCACCAGTCGTCGAGTGGGAACTGGAGTGGTTCCAGCTCCACCTGTCCCTCTCAGACATCTGAAACCATCCCCCCGCCTTCTTCTCCACCACTGACAGGCTCATCCCACTGCGACTCAGAGCTGTCGCTCAACACTGTGCCCAATGCCATTGATGAGGGATTCTCCCTGGATCCCTCATACCACTCTGACCTCAGACCCCAGGGCCAGGGCCACAGGTCAAGTTCGTTCACATCCTCAGCCACAGACCAGCTGGACGATGCAGGGGTCAGTACAGCCAGTGAGGGGGAGTGGACATACCCTCCAGACCAAGACCAGACTGATCCGGACCAAGACCCTGACCAAACCCAAAATCTGAGCCGGAGCCATGGGTTAGCCCTGGAGTACAGCTCCAAACAAGGTCTACAAGACCAAACCTTTTTTGGTGACAACAAAACCAGCAACAGTGAAAAAGAGTCTGGCTCTCATTACCCATCTGATACAGAGGGTTTCTACTCCTCTTCTGTGCATTTTGGGGAGTGTAATCAGAGTTACAGGGGATACATGTATAACTATGCAGACCCAGGGCCTGACTGTGGCCATTCCAACACTGTGGTAGCACCACTATCCCATGGAGTTTACCCCCAGCCCTCAGCTGACTTCAGAGCAGTTACTATGACCCTGGGGAGGACCTGTCGTCCGCTGAGGAAACCAAAAGTCAAACCTCCACCACCCAAACGGACCTCCTCGCTGAAGGACACCTATAGTGGTGTTGATGTTGGAACAGACACACAGGCAGATCAGGATCAACCAAAGACGGTTAGTGAACAAGAGCTTTCCTTGTCTTCCACAGATATGAAGCTGGAACTGGAGCTAGAGCTTGGAGGTGCTCCAGAACCATTACAGACATCCTGTCTAGTGGCAGAACCTTTGGGAACTTGGGGAAGGGGACTGGGTGAAACCGTGGATATAGTAGAGCCCATGTCCTTCAGCTCTGCAGATACACACTCATTTAAGGATGAAGGTGCTGTACAATCTGACTATGCAGACCTGTGGCTTCACAACACTGAGCTGAAGTCCAACAATGGTGAGTACACGTCCATGTCCAACTCAAGCACAGCCACAGGCACTACTGTCATGGAGTGTATCAAGTCACCAGACAGCTCTTGCTCCTCCACAGAAACCCAAACCCAGGCCCTTGCCCAGGCGTCAGAGACCAGGGCAACTAGTCCACCTCTCCCACCTGGAGACTTCAAGCTTGGGTCACCTGAGAAGCTGGCTGGCCTGGCCTCCCCATCAAGTGGCTATTCCAGCCAATCAGAGACTCCAACGTCAACCTTGCCCTCATCTTCGGCAGCATTCTTCCCAGGACCACTGTCTCCCTCAACTGGCAAGAGAAAGCCCAAAGTGCCCGAGAGGAAGTCTTCTCTCTCTTCTCTGCAGCACTTCCCCAGAGATGGAGCTTCTATTTCTTCTGGCTATAAGAGAGACCCAGACTTCCCACCTCCACCTTCTCAACTTGATCTCAATGTTCTTCATGGTGGTTATGTCAGACACACGCTATCCCACCGAACACACCACATGCACACGCTCCACCACAGCAAACACAGAGTTGCAAATGTTTTAGCCAGTGGAACAAAGCTATTGGCCCCTGAGGCCTCAAATACCAACCCACCGCCAAGTTCAAACTCTGCTCTAACAATTCCCAGCTCCAATCTATTGGTGATAACTCCATCTGCTCTGCGTTCTGTGAAGCTCCATTCAATTAGCCAACCTACAGATAGTGCTACTACTGCAGACCAAGAAACAGCAAGTGGAGCAGAGACCTCAACAAGACCCAAATGTCCTCCTAGTGGTTCTACTTTGGCTCCACCACCTATGAACACAAGGCCTCTCCCTCCTCGCAGACCACCGCCCAGACCCCCAGCTCATGACCACACCTCCTCCCCTGAACACTTGCAGCCACCTCCCCCTGGCCGCCACCCTGATGGGCCTCCATCCTATGAA
Organism: Heterobranchus longifilis; assembly: GCA_028570985.1. Classification (NCBI taxonomy): domain Eukaryota; kingdom Metazoa; phylum Chordata; class Actinopteri; order Siluriformes; family Clariidae; genus Heterobranchus; species Heterobranchus longifilis. The sequence goes on from JAOVVB010233742.1 coordinate 6,374, forward strand.
AGCCTGTTACTCAGACAGGACCGCTATGGACCTGGAACCTTCTGGGCTATGACAGCCTTCAGAACCCGGATGGACCCATCATCAGAACTCATTGAGGAGAGCTCACCCCTGCATCGGCCCGTGCCACGTGCTCCCCACCCTTCACCTGTGGATCTACACACACATATCCACTCACACACAGAGTTCAGAGGGCTCACACACTCAGCTCATGCACACTCTGAGTTTAGGGTTTTGGGGGAGCGCTCGTTCTCCCAGGATGATGATGATGATGAAGATGATGAGGAGGAAGAGGAAGAACAGATGAAAGAGCCGCAGCGGGCTGCATGTTCCAGAGCAGGCATGCGATCGGACCACCCTCCCCCCCCAGCATATGAATTTGCTGGGGTATCCCACTCAGACTCAGGGCCCTGGGCTAGTCCAGTCAAAGTGCCTGGTACCACAATAGAGACATCGCATCCTTACCTAATCAGCGATGCAAGGAGAGGAGGATATGAAGAGCAAGAGGAAGAGGAGGAAGTGACATCAGGTGCTACCAGAAGTGCCCATCAGCAGCAGCCACAGGAGAGTAAAGATGACTCCACCACTCCTGACACTGAGGATTACTTCAGTAAAGGTAAGCTAAATTCTTCGGGCAAAAGTAGCCTAGTATTTTTTTGTGAAGATTACAGAAAACACAGAAACATGTCGCATGCCAAGGTTTCAAGGATGGTTATTTCACCGATTGTATACTAAATGATCAGACAACCAGATGACATGTGATAGGGATGTTTTGTGCTGCAGATTCCACGCCCAGTGATAATTCGCTCTCCCCTCTGATGGATGACACCAAAGTGGATGATGACATTATTATCACATCACCCAACAAGAGTCGTACAACTGAGGACCTGTTTGCCATGATACACAGGTGCTGTAAATTTTGCATTGGTGATAAATCTATTTGACTCTGTCTACAATGTGTACTGCATGAACTTGTCATGTAATTTTGCCTATCCTTGTTTATCCATTGTCTAAATCTTACTTAGGACTGTCCTGTGATTTCCTCATTCAGATCCAAGAGAAAGGTCCTGGGCCGTAAAGATTCAGGAGAGTTAAACGCAAAGTCTCGTCTTTGCCCTGCAGCACCAGCGACCCCTGTCTCCACTGTCATCATCCCGCCAGCCCCTCCTCTCAACATCCCAGCCACCTTACCCACTGCTGCCGGTTCACAACGAGCCCCTGTGCCAATCTACCGCAGCGCCAAGAAATCCAGTACGTCCAATGAGGAGTTTAAACTCCTTTTGCTGAAGAAAGGTAGCAGGTCTGATTCCAGCTACCGCATGTCAGCTACAGAGATTCTGAAGAGCCCTATCACCCCTAAAACTCCAGGGGACCCCCTTCAGGAAGGGGCCATTAGACAGGCTGAGGAGCTACCCTCTACACTCCAAGAGCCCCACATTTCTGGCCTGGACCCAATCCAGATACCAGGCCTTTTTCCCAGAGCCAACTCTGAGAGTTTCACCCCCAAAACCCTGCCTATGTCAGCTGCATCTCGACAGGGACGTTCTCGGATCCCCCCTGTAGCCAACAGCAGTCGCTACAGTACACGCAGCCGCCTCTACACGGCCCCCATGCAAGCCATTTCCGAAGGGGAGACAGAGAACTCAGATGGGAGCCCCCATGATGACAGATCATCCTAAAACCACCTGATGAGAGATGTCCTCTATTCTTAGCTGTGTCCTACATTTGAAAAGGCCCCTTCTACTTTTCTAATCTTGGATAGGTGTGTCATCGAGGCCAATAGTGTAATTTTTCCGACACACAAAATCTGACTGTTGCTAAAAATGCACCCAGTTTTGGATCTACTATTCTATTTAAGGGTGTCAGACAGAGTGTTGTGAGATACTAAATCATAAAGGGATGATGAAAACTTTGAGGATATACCTAATACTGTATCAAAAGAATAGCTCCCACATAGTTAAAAGAGCCAGACTTAAGACCTATTTTGATTGAACTGTCTTTAAAAAAAAAAATAAAACCTAAAAACAAAACTCCCAAATGTTTGGTAAATTATGATAAGAAAAGACATTTTGTGGAGTATGGACAAGGTGTGTGTGCATGAACAAGCACATGCAACATCCACTGATATTTCTACTTCTTGTGTTTTGAATGGCGTGGGTGCGTGTGTGTCGCTGAGGAACTGCTTTCTTATTCAAATGAAAAATTCTTATGAAATTTAATATTCTTTCAACTTTTGGTGCCCAAAGCATTGGCCAGACTTCCCAGAGTCCATCCTCAATATTCCTGCCAACAAGCAAGGGTTGTTTCCTTGTGGAAGTTACTGACAACACAGCACCAACATATCTATTATATTTCCATCTGCAGACCTGGCATAGAGAGTATATCACACAGAGCCAATCATATATTTCTTCACATTAATTATATCCAAAAAGATAACATGATGCATGTATTTTTGTAAAACTGCGCCTCAGAACATGATGATAAAGTTTCACCATGTTGCATGACCCTATATGGAAACATCCCCTGGATCCTGGTTTCTGTCGACATTTTTGTGGTTCCTTTGTATTATAAGAATAATTAATCTTTCACTGTGAAAGGTTTTAGTGACATTTGTATTACATTGCCAGTGATCTAAATTGATTTGTCTTGGATTTGAGTGTCTAACAAGAAGGAGCAAGGGCTTGCGCCTATAGATGGGGGCCCATTTGTCAAAGATACAGGCTAATTTTGGACAATCGCACAGTGGCCTTTCTCTACTAGAGGTGGTTGTAAGTAGGGCATTTATAAGTCCCTGCACACATGGACCTGCACCATGTTCCACCAGAATTCAATCACATACTTAAACCCAACCTTGAAATCTAGTATGTTTAGACTGATTAAAGTTTTTCCAGCTGCTGGCCAGTCTTGCTGTGCTGACTTGAAGTGGAAAAGGTGCATTTCAAAGCAGTTTTAAAGATACCATTGAGTGCAGACGGTGAAAATGCTTTAGAAGGTCCTCAATCGGTTTGAATAGAGGTTAATTTGGAAAGCTTTCCAAGACCCAACCTCACTTTTGCACTTCATGATTCTTCAAGAATATTCCTTGAAAAGAAAATATATCTTATAATGAAATTGCATATGTATATTTGTACTGAATATAAAAAGTCATATCTATATAAAACAACAAGCAGAAATTTTATAGGGAATCAACCTGAGTGTAGCATAGAAGAACAGGTCTCACTGACAACATCACACATGAATCTTAACAATGTATACTGTTCTCCTCTCCTTGTTGCCTCTCCTTCATTTGCACTGACCCAGTAGCATTAGACAGGTGAAAGCTCAACCCAGTGGCTGGTGTACACCATTTTGTCTTACCCTCCAAACTTCATATCGCAAAATCTGAAAGAGAGGAGACAAGAGGAGGAAAGGACTATACCACCAATATTTCAAGCCTTTTTCTATCCAACACCTGGGTTAGAGTATACAATCTTTCTCATATTTCCAATAAATGTTACACATGTAGGAAAGTTTGAACTCTCACCTGCCTATCACAGCAAACACAACACATACTTCTTACATTCAGAGACCGTACTTCAGTAGAAACCATTCACTGTATTCTGTGAATACCTCAGCAAGCATATTACTGTTTTATTGTAAATGCTACAGATAGATAGATAGATAGATAGATAGATAGATAGATAGATAGATAGATAGATAGATAGATAGATAGATAGATAG
>JAOVVB010233743.1:0-10090 GCA_028570985.1 Heterobranchus longifilis
GTAGTCATGAAAAGAATGGAAATTTCTTGATCTAAAAGTGTATGAACCCTGTATAATGGTAGTTGAACTACATGATAAACAAAGTAAAGCCAATCAAACATTTGTGCTTTTAATCAATTGCTTAAAATTATTTAAATGAAATATTTGTACAGTTAAACCTTATATTTAGTATAATTTGTTCCCGAAGCATGCTTGTAATCTATAGCACTCGTATATCAAAGCGACTTTCCCAGTATGAAATAACGAAATGATTCATTCCACAACCCAAAAATATTTACATAAAAATGATTCATACAAAATATAAAGTTAAAAGGGGGGCTACTGTGTAGGATGACTTCCTCACACACGCACACACATTAATGAAATCACTGGTCACAATGTTATAGTAAACAGTACACTAGCGCATGGATATTAACTATATGAGTGACGCACATTACGACTGAGCATGGGAGACGATTACCCACAATCCCACAGCGCGAGAGATAAATTTTATATAAAATTCGTCTTAAAACACTCACAGCCCAAGTTACTCGCAATCCAAGGTTTCACTGTACATTATTCAAACAACAGTGTGCCTGTATTTAAAGGGAATAAAATATACGGCCTATATGCCTAAAAGCCTGCCTTTTTAAAAATCAGGCAGAGATAGAAGTGCTGTAAATTATTTAATGAGTGAGTGAGTAAGTAAGTGAATCTGATCACGTGTGGGATTTATGCTATAGCAATTTTTAGATCTGCACCTTCAAACATTTAATTATCAAAATGGGTACAATTAGAAATCTTTTGCTGTCAGATCTAATTTAGCTTAAATGTTTGGTCAAGTGTTCCCCTGCAATTATCTCCAATCATATCTACATTATTTCCAACTTCACTGCATTTAGGCCACTCTAACCTTGACAGGATAAAAACTTTTAAAAATGTTGGAAATAGTGTTTCAGATGATGTTTTTACCATCCAACAAAACATTAATTAAATGACTACTACTAGAAATACAAAGAAATTACAGTTGCCACTGTGAAGTTTATTACTTTTCACTAGCAGCATGTCCTGAAGATATTTTTTTCCTTCTTTAACCACATTTGCCAAGAATTATACATAATCATGCAATAATGACACTCATCATTACTTTTTGACAGATTAACAATTAACAAAGGCCAAAAGGCTCTGTCCTATGGCAGAATAAACAGGATAGACAAGTGCTGCTCTCCCATCATTTTATTTTACGTTCATGTCATGTACTTTCATTTACCTCAATTAAATATTACTAGCATTTACTATGACTCGAAGTGTGATAAAACATGACAGGGATTTAACCATCTGTAAGACAAGTTTGTTCCTGTTACTGACTTATTTATAAACCTATAAACTATTTGTGCAGAAGAAAACAATTGTTCACTATCAGTATTCTGCATCTGTGTTACAAAACTAGTGTGTAAACTTTTTGATACCCCCCCCCCCTTATTTGTGTGCCTTAATCAATACTGCTCAGTTTTTCAGAAGCTGAAAAAAGGCTGTAGAAAAGAAAACTTGGATATTTGATGGAGCACACTATATTTGTGTATTGCCCATGATCATGATATGAAGGAGCTACTAATTTTTTTTTCTTATTATTTTTATAATAAATTTTCTTATTTACGCTTTTCCCAAATTGGATCTATGGACAGGTACGCTACATTTATGAGGCCAGCCTTAATCCTCACTGAAAAGTTGTGGAAGGACTTGAACACTGCAGTCCACAAATGTTCTCCATCAAAGTCTAGATGTGAAAAGCTTTGTGTGCCATTGAAAAGGTGATTAGCTGCACCTGATTTGAGTTTACAAGTCATTTTTAGGAGGTGGAGTTGATCCTTTTCTAAATCAGTGATTCTGTATTTTTCGGTAGTTGTTGTTGGTGTTGTGGTGGTGGTTGTTGTAGTGGCTGTTGTGCTGGTGGTTGGTGTGGATGTTGTGGTTGTTACATATGAGTCTGTGGAGAGATCAGCATAAATTTTTTACATTTAGATTTCACTGACATTTTGATACTCATGTACACTATGTGTTGTGTTTTGTTTGTGTGTGTGTGTGTACACGTGTATGCACATACATACCTTGTACAGATGCAGGGTTGATTTGAAGCCCATTTATTTCATTATTGCTTGAAAGGGCACCCAGAAAAACAAATTTTAGTAATATAGGATTGGTAAAGCTGTCTTTGAAGAGAAGGATGAAGTCTGCAATCACTGATCCCTTTCTGTTAGTAAGCAGAGACGTAAAAGAAACAACAATATGAGGTGATTATTAAACTCTTTAGTGATCTGCTTTCAGTGCACTCGGTACTGCTGTATTTTTACCTGAAATTCATGTCTGTCACACCCTGATAAGTGTCACTAGTAGGACAGGTGGGGCAGCCATAGGCAATGGAGACCTTTAAAATGTAAATAAAATTATAATCAAGGTGAAATGCAGCAGATTAGAGTAATATATACATTTTGCATGCCTATATATATATATATATAGATAGATAGATAGATAGACATGAACACTCACTGCGCTGCTAACTTCATTGAACATCCTCTTATAGTCTGGAGAATTGGGGTTCTGGAGAGAATCATTGTAGATGCGGTTCATGATCTCAATGCTGAAGTAATAACTCAGTGAATCCACAACCAGCGTCTCGGGTTTTTTAATATCTGCACTTTCAGCAGAGGCTGCAGTGATAAACAGCATGAAATAACCATCTTTTACTATATGAATGTAAAAATGTTAGGATTTGTTATGTCACCATGTTAGTATTAATGAAAATATCTTCACTGATATTCTGAGCTGAATTCTGGTAAACAGCAGAAAAATAAATAAATAAATAAAAATAATAAATAAACTTTACATAATTTATGGAAATTTAAATAGAATATATTTCAAAAACAACTATACAGTGGTTATGAAAACTAGTTAAATGAAATGCTAACTGAGAGTTCTGAGTGTCTTAGGTGGATTTAAAAAATAGTAATAATATTAAGGTTTGTGTGTGTGCGTGGATAGGTGGGGTGACAAAAAGTTTGGTATGGTGACAAAAAGCCACCATACACTCTATAATTCTATATTTGGTCTATAATTGGGAAACTATTGCTGTATTCAGGGTTGTGGGGGGCCTGGAGGCAGAGTACACCCTGGACGGGGTACTAATTCATTGTGGGGCACACTCACACAGCCTAATCTGCAGCAGTCTTTGGATTGTGGGAGGAAACCAGAGTACCCAGAGGAAACCCACCAAGCATGGGGACCCAAGGCGGGAATCGAACCCGCACCCTGGAGGAGCAAGGTGACAGTGCTAACCACTACGCACCATGCCACCAACCACCAAACAATTTAAAACAAATAAAATAATAACATCAAAATAAATTTAGAAATCCAAACCTACAGGGTCTGAAAACCAAACCCATATAAACTGACTGCATTTCCCCCCCCCAAAATATACAAATACATGTATGTTTTCTTATATTTACTTTTGCTTAAAATTATAGTAAATAAATAAATATATAAATAAATAATACAAAAAAGAGAGAAATACACAAACAATATAACTGGTTTAGTATTGTTGAATAAAATGTAAATAGCACACACTGATAGACACTAACTGTTCTCTTGCAGAGTGTCATTTTAATAGCATTATTAAATGTATATTTTTACACAAAATTAAATAATGCATTTTTTTTTACATGTTTCCAAATCAACAGTTTTTTGTTTTCATTTTTATTACTAGACAAATATTTTTAATATAAATAAAAAGAATCACTCATACAAAATAATCAATCTAAAAATCTATAATGAAAAAAATGTCTTATTTCCTACCTGACATCAATAACACACTGATGCAGAGTGCTGTCCATGTAATCCAGCGCTTCATAGAGACCTCCATCTGGAAGAAACCTGAATAATATTACTAATCTTCGATGTTGAAGTGGAATGTTCTCAGGAGCTGATGTGTTTGCCGCGCTGCTCAGGGTCAGAGTGGAGTAAAGTGACGCAGAGATGCTGCTTATGGAGTCGATAAGTGTTTGATAAAAGAAAAAAAAAGAAGCAGCGTGATTAATCATTCGAAAACTAATTGGCCTTATCAGGAGGTCCACTCTGTACAGGACCAGGTGCGGTTAATCATAACACAAACACGTAAAGCTGTTAGATACTCTAGTATGGTGTGTAACTCTGATTCATGACACTGTTACAGCAGGATTGTTTGATCCTCGATATATATGAATTATGGTTGTGATATAATCTGCATGCGCTTTACGTCAATAACCTGCTGCACCTCCTTATCTGAACTGGTTAATTTCTCAGGGTGTGTTCTGATGGAAACCTGGGTATTACAACAACTACAATACAGGATTCTGCTTTATACAGGTGTATTTATAGCACTTCTAACAATAGACATGGTTACTGATCAGCTTTACAGAAATCTGGATAGAGGTTTAGATCCCCAGTGAACAAACCAGAGGTGGCTTTGATGAGAAAAGCATCTTTGCATGGACAGATTTGTAGATCATTTATTCTGTTTGGAGAAAAAGTGGTGTATATGTAAATATGAATATGTTTAGTATTGCCCAGGCTCCAAAATCTATTCATATTAGTGCGACTAAAAAATCTTAAAGGGCTTTTGGTCAAATATTCTGTTGACTGATGAGACAAAAGTTTTACTTTTTGAAGGAGTATGTCAACTTCCATCTGACATAAAACTAACACATTTAGAACAAACACAGTTTTATGCCAATAAAACAACTGTGAAACATGGTGGTGGTAGCATGACAGTCTGGCTCAAAAGTATAAAAAATGAAAGTTTTGGGGAGGCCTAGTCAAAGTCTGGACTTAAATCCTTTGGTGTGACCTTAAACAGGCCCTTCATGCTCGAAAACACTCCAATGTGGCTGAATTAAAACAATTCTGCAAAGAAGAGTGGGCCAATAAAGATGTAAATACTCACTGCAAGTTATCACAAATGTTTGATTACAGTTGTTTAATTTGACATTAAACATATGTGAGTCGAAGGTAAGGTTGAAGCTAAAAATAATCTGAGCTTTAATGAAATCAGTGATATTTTTATTATTTCAGGTTGAAGCCCATGTCCATGTCTGCATGTCTTTCTGTACAACAAAACTCTCTGTCTAACTTACAATAAGTTGTACTTCTTTCATCGTCAGCCAAATACACTCCCTGTTCGGTAATCGGAAAGTGAATCACAGATGAGAAATGGAAAAAGTAGATCAGAAGAAGATTAAGTTTTGTCTTAAATACACTTATATAATATACTGTATAGAGAGGGATTGAGTGTCACATCAGTACCAGTTTTAGACGCAAAATGGCCGACAAGGACTTAATTTCCCAGCAGTCAAAATCACGTGACTTCATGGCATGCTTTCTATACACTTGCACCTGTTTCGTGTTTGCCCTAATGAGTAACCTTAATTAAGTCTCATTTTTTCTGAATTTATTTGCTTGGCCTTTGTCATGTGAAGTGTGTATTATATATCTGTATCATATGCCTCATTTCTTTAGATCTTTTTTTTTTTTTTCAAATATATGGTTCTTGCTTATTGTTGTTGTGTTTGAGACAGGAAAAAAGAAAAATCAAGCCAGCAATTTTCAATTATTTGGTATTTAAAAGAAACAAGGTCCTTGAAAATAGAAGAAAAAGAAAACACAATTAAAGTATTTTCACTGAGTAATCATATATCTGTATTTAACAAGAACATTATTTCTTCAAATGACTCACACATGCACATGGACTTGCCACTGTTGAGTTCACTACATATTAAGTAAATTGGGTTTTTCCATCCTTTTACTAAATACATTCTAATTCAATTTGCCCAAATGTACGCAAATTACCCAACATTTCCAGCTGAAATCACATCAAGGCAGAACATTGGTCTGGCGGTTACTTTAAACCTGGTGACATGAACTTTAGTTGAACCTTTTATTATCCTTGTTTATTAACCAGTTCACATAATGTAAAACATTTAAGCAGCAAACAAGAATTGCAATGAAAAAAAAAAAAGAAGATTAGAGTTAGCACTGTCGCCTTGCACCTCCAGGGTCCGGGTTCGATTCCCGGCCAGGCTCGATTCCCGTCTCCGTGTGCATGGAGTTTTCATGTTCTCCCCGTGCTTGGTGGGTTTCCTCCGGGGACTCAGGTTTCCTCCCACAGTCCAAAGATATGCAGGTTAGGCTAACTGGCGTATCCAAATTGCCTGGAGTGTGTGAATGTGTGTGTGCACCCTGTGATGGATTGGCACCCTGTCCAGGGTGTGCCCCGCCTCGTTCCCTAAGCCTTCTGGGATAGGCTCCAGGCCCCCCGCGACCCTGAATACAGGATAAAGCGGTATAGAAGATGAGTGAGTGAGTGAGTATTGAACACTGTTAAAAATTGAAGGTGCATTAACAAGGTAATAATTGTGTCAAGTTTAAGGTGCCATAAAGATGTAGAAAAATGCTATCAAATAATATATGAATATGAAAATACTGCTTTTATGTGCACGTGCATGATGATTGTATATACAGCTCCCCAGCATGTAGTAGAGAATGAACCAGCAAGTATGTAACCAGCAAATACTAATTTAAAAGAGGATGTAATGTATGAAGGATGTGACCATAGTGCCATGAGAACAGAATGTATATGAGCATGTTTAAGACAAGCATGTAAAGCTGTTAAATACTCTAGTAATGTGTGTAACTCCGATTCATGACACTGTTGCAGCAGATTAGTTTGATCCTTGACATATACTGTATGAGGGGTGTTCAAGTCATGTGACGAAATAACCCAAGGAACTAAACTGACATTTACAGAAGATGCAGTCGTTCCCCGTTGAACATTCTGGAAAATCAATGATCGACAATCATTCACCAACACCACTTACACATTACAGGAAATCTGCTGGGAGTTATTGCCACATCCCCTGTACAGTCCTCACCTCACTCCAAGCTATTTCCACATGATTGAGTCACTAAAGGAGTTCCTGGGAGGCCAGCGTTTTAGACATGAATCAGACAGACAGTCCAATCATGGCATGTCCAATCATAAACGTATTACCTTGATGGTATTCAAGCACTAGTGAAAGCAAGGGATTATATAGAGAAATAAAATGAGTTGCTATTCTCATAACAAAATCGGCTTTGATTACTGCCATGGGGTCTATGTGCATGGAGTTCTGGCAGACAAGCACTACATTTCCCAGCAGCCCGAATCACCGCCTCCATCATGTGTCCTTTAAACACACACCTGCTTCACATTTGCCTTAACGAGTAAACTTATTTAAATCCAGTTTTCCTCCTCGTTTCTTTTCTCCACTTTTGCCAGGTATCTGTTGAGTGTAGTGTGTGTTCTATGTCTCCTGGATCTTATTTATTCATTTTTATTTTAGACTTAGGGTTTAAGTCTCTTTATAGGAAAGGAGGTGTTTAAAGAAAGGAAAAAAGAAAAAAAAACATAAATGCAGTTATTTTCAGAGTAATCACATATAGTAGTAGCTGGTAATCAAGGCTCAGTAGTAATGCTATATTCATAATAAAAATATTTGCAAGGGACCAAAATATGGGGGCGTCAACCTTTGCACAGTTCTGTCTACATGTTGATTTAATGTAAAGTAAATATTACTGTAAACTCATTCAATAACATTTTATTTCCTGTGGATGCTATAAGTGGACATTGTGACCTGATGCCAAATGCTGAACTCAGGAAGGACTCCTCGACCCCGATTTCCAAACAGAAATTCCAAATTCAGAGTTCATTTTTAGTTCATCTATCTCTCTAATTGGAGATTTAGTTGAATTCAGCATCAGTTACTGTTGTTGCTGTCCTGTTATTCAATTAACTTGGAGTAAAATTTTCATTCTTGCTTACTCCTAAAGAACACAGATTCATCCTAAACAGATTTAGTGAATTAATAAATCCTGACATGTTAATTTTCTTCCATGTTATTTGCTGTTTTTAGTCAGAGATGAGGGTGTGCATCAATTTTCTACCCTTTAAAAAAAAAAAAAAAAAAAAAATCTGCATCTGCATGTTTTCACTGCTTTAACACACCTTCAACATCAGGTTTAATTAGCTGATAAGTTGAATCATGTGTGTTTAAGGAGAAACAGAATGCCGAGTGTTTGACGTCTCTTTGCTGCTGTGGGTGTGAGGAATGTGGCTTTTATTCCTGTTTAAATATTTGTCCTGAATGAGTGCTGGTTGGGGTTCGGAAGCAGCATGATTTGTGGTTTATGTTTATACTGATAAAGTAGAGCTTTCCTCAGCAAAAAGAATTCAACAGCACTGTGTTGCATAGTCATGTAATGTAAAGTATGTATCCAATGATGTAAACAATAAAGCACTTTTTGTAAGTCGCTCTGGATAAGAGCGTCTGCCAAATGCCTAAATGTAATGCAAGTGGAACAGAGCAGTGGAATAAAAAATAAAAGGAAGTATTAAAATATCAAGAACTTTTCCTATTTTAACTAGTTATAACATAAAATTAAAAAACATGTACACATGTAGCCTTGTTTCTCCAGAAATCTCTTCATAATTTATCCCCAAAATCTAAAGCTGATAATAAAAATGGGTGATCTAATAAAATGTGCTGCTACCGCTGAAGTTTGAGTCTGTTCAGTGTTCAAAATACTTTTTTTTTTGTTTTACTACAAACTAGTGTTTTATAGACATTATAGTTTAATTTCCCACACATTATTTACTGTATGTTCCAGTGACTCCAGCATTCAAGGATAAAAAGAAATGTAGTTCATTGCAAAGTGTGACATGAACTTAATCATTTCATGCAATAAATAAAAATTTCTTAAGGAAAAATGAATAGAAGTAGAAACTGTTATAGAACTTTAGTTTTTGTATCGCTGTCACATTGCACCTTCAGGGTTGATGATTCTCGCCATACCTCAATCAAACAGATAATTAAGGAGAATGTATAATGCATTACAGCATAGGAAACAATTATTAAAATTAATATATTAAAACAGCAGTTTAGAAATAAAAGAATTATAACACATACATCTGATGGGATTTTGTTTAAAAGAAAACATCAATAAAACATTTACAGCATCTTTAAAATTCCATCAAGTTCTAGAGAAATAATTGATTACTCTTTAGAACATTAAAGTCATAGTAATAGTAAGTGCTTTTGTAGCTCTATAGAAGTTCTTAACAGTTGGAAATAATCTTTGGAACATTTAAACAATTAAAATTATATATAACATTTTTTGTATAAATCTGGAGATCCAAAATAAACCCATTTTGGATCTGAATGGGTCTTAGTATTGTGCAAATAAAACCTCAGACAAACATATAACATTTTCCACTGTGCCATTATTAATTCCTTTAATAAAAATGAGGTAAAAAAAAAAAGAAGTAAAAAAAAATAAACATCTAGGCAATACTACGTGCTAGTTTACTGCTTCCACAGGTTTTAAGAGGGGATCCATCATTTAAAAAAATGAGGTGTGTAGGTTATTAGAATTATTTCTATAATTAAATACTATTTTGAAAACAAAAATACATTGTCGTTTGTATGGTATTTATGTTAAACAGATTAATTTTATGTTTGTTCTTTAGGGTGGTCAGGTGATGTGCCACCAAAGGGTTGAAGAGATCACATTATCTGTCATTGTTACAGTCGTTACAGTAGTCTGAATACTTCTCTGAATATGGGCCAATCAGCATCAAGTCTTGCCTTACTTTCCATCAGAAAATCACCCAGATAGTTCTGACAAACTGTCATATGAAGTTTTCAGGCAAGCAGTGCATTCTACATGTGATCCAGAAGGGCTTGCACTTCTTGCCCAAGCTTTCATCATATACCTAACCTGTCAGAGTCTGAGGGAGTTGCGAGGGAGCAACCTTGCTCAACTAAAAGGTGCTGCTTGTCAACCGGCCAGGCAGGCAAATGTTTGGACCCATTGGGGGACCCAAAAGGCCCGACAAACTTGGTTATTATTATATGGGTCATTCTACAAAAATGGTGAAAAGTGATCTCACTTTATTTTGCTAATGCCAAAATCATTTAAATTAAAATAACAGACAAATGAATATGTTCAGAAAATATACAATATACTTTAAACCATTAAGTAAATT
>JAOVVB010233744.1:0-10090 GCA_028570985.1 Heterobranchus longifilis
CAGGAGAAAAACACACACACATGCACACAAACACAGTCGTACTTACACTGCTCTGCCTTCGTAGACATTTCGCAGACACTTGGGGAAACATAAAACCCAGACTGTCAATTGTTTTAGTGTTTTTTTTTTCCTCCCCGGCGTTGTGTTTCCCTCAGTCGTGAAAAAGTGAATATCCCCCCCTTGCAGCCCAGGCTCGGCTTTGATTGTACCACTCTGCGCGATGCATTTCTACACTGTGGCTTTTTAGCGGTGCTGCGGTCGCTTTTAGCGGAATTAAAACGAAGACCTAATTTTGTGAGTCTGCTTTTAATTTTAAGAATTGTATTTTTTCGTGGCGGAGAGGAATGTTGACATAAATCTGCCGCGGCATACCTTTTCAAAATGGACTGATCCGCCTTTGACAAATTGTCATTCAAGATTTCCAACAACCCAATCAGTCCTCTCTGACCTGATTACAGGAGGGAAATAGCAAGGAAATCAGTGGATTTTTAATAGATATCCCTGCGCATTTGAGCATCTGTGTTGCATTAAAAAAGAAAAAAAAAGGTTAAACATGCAACAGATGGTTGTCACATTGTTATGATCATAAGCATGATGTATTCTGGAGGAGAATTTATATCTGCATATATTTTGTTTTGCATGTTTTCAGGACATTTTTTTTTCTTTGTTTGTGTTTGACTTTTTTTTTTTAACAAGCAGTGGTCTGTAATTAGGCTAATATGAATCCCCAGTATCACCTGAAGGCTTTAAAGGGGTACTACACCTAAATTAAGAATTTCAATATATTATTCCCATGGCCTATAAATCCAATGTTTTTTTCTTTTTTTAATATGAGCTATCCTCTGTTAAAGCCAAAAAATCAGAGAAGTCAGTCTCAAACGTGTGATCTCCTCAAGTCTGGAGCTGCTCCATAGAAAATGAAGGGGAGACTAATTTTGTGGACCCACAAAATGTTTTTTAATACCCAAATGAGCTTTCTTGTATTGTAGTGTTCTCTGAAGCAGAAAATGTACCCATATACTCAGAACATTCCCCTGGCTGCTCTCAGTATCATCTATAACATATTTCCAAATCCACTGTCTATGGAGCAGCTCCAGACTGTATACTTGATGACATCACAAATTTGAATTTTAGCACTCTCGTTTTTTGGATTTGGGGAGAGATGATGAACTGATGGACTGTCTTAGACCATAACATGTATGACTTTTGAAAATGGCTGTAGTTCCCCTTTAAAAAGTAAATTATCATCACATTTGTTTTTAAGCCTTTAAGCCATAAAGTTCTGCATCATTTTCAAGGAGCAAAATGCAACTGAAAGATAAACAGACTTCCCATTACAGCTTATGCCAAGAACTGTTGGAGTATTTCCATCTCATCTCCAGCTGATCGGGAGAAACATCCTGTCATTGCACCCTGGAATGACCCATGTGCTTCTTACTACCATGTATGTTATGAGGAAAATATTAAGCATTTTCCAAACATTCCAGCAATCAGACCAGTCAACACATTTTCCTATTTTTTAATACACCCCATGTCTTAGAAATAAAACAGAAATACCACAGCAGCTATCATATCAAAGTCTTTATACAGGGAAACAGTTTCATTGCCTTTGTCACATTTTACATGTTGGAAAAATCCACACACACATTAACAGTGCATCATGGGTGTCTTCCTGAGTTCTTGCAGAAGTCAGGGTTGTGGAGGTGATCTCTGCTGGTATTCTGGGATGTGATGCATGATCCATCCAGCCGGGGCCAAGAGAGTCACAGCAAACACACACATGGCAAAGAAAGATTGCTGTAAGGATGTCCGTGAGAAAATAAACATAAATGCATGAGGAAAGATTCTTAGTACACATCTCAAGACACTGCAGTATAGATCCTAAACCTCCCCTGTCATCAGCTACACATTGAATAGAAGGGATTGAACACCTCAGTGACTCACCGGCTGATATAAGAGCAGCCCCCCATTTACATCGTCATACCATTATATTCCCTTTGTCCCTCTGCACTCTGGTATTCCTAACCAGAGCCAGGCTTTGTAAAAGCTCCTGTGTACGTCCCTGAGGACAGATCAACAGATTTATAGTGGCATAAACACCGGCCGCTATGTTGCAGTTCCATCATAGGATCCCTTTACAGAGGCCCGAGAGCTTCACACTGACTTATGGATAACAAATAAATAAAACATCTCTCCCACTCTACAGACTGGGGAATACAGTTCGCTTGAATTCATCGCATTAGGGGAAATACAGTGAAGTATCACAGATACAGACTTCCCAAGACAGTTGCACTGTTTGTGTGCCAACAAGGGCCTTATAATTTGATTAATTGTAGTGTAGCAGCAGGTAAAAACAGTACAAGAGTCCCAGTACATCCTGACACAGTCAAACAACCAGGGGTATCTGCCCATACAACTACTAACAAAGATTTTCAGTCCTACCACTGGTGTGATCTTTTCCTTTGGTGGCTTGCTGTAGATGGTTGATCTGTGATCTTGCTGAATGTCTTTCATCAACCTGGACCAGGTCAGTGTGGGTCTCCTCAGGAGGGAGAACATCTTTCTGCTCACGTCTCTACTGGAAAATGATGATGTTTCTGTGGAAATTTCTTCTCATTTCCTGTGAGATACTAACAGATAGTCACTACTTTTATCTAATTCCCATCACTGTTCCTGGGAGGAGTTACGTCCACGGACCAAAGACACTCATGTAAACACACTGACCAACTTCTCATCAGGAGAAGAAATCTGGCCTTGTCTGTGAGACCGTTAAATTAACTGTATTATATATATATATATATATATATATATATATATATGCCATCACTTCTTCAAAACTTAAACTAATGGACCAAGTATAGCTACTTAACATGGGCTTCCAATAGTGGGCATTTTTGACAATTAATTCAAATACAGAAATATTTACAATGGTCAAAAACGTTTCAATAACTGTATGAATGACTCATCATTACTGCAAAATCAAAATCAAATACAAAGTCTGCCAGAATTTAACGTTACAGTTATTATCAGTGTCTTGTACTTTTTTTTTTTTCTTTTCAAAAATCAGGTTTGTGCATAAACTCTTGCACATTAAAAAGAAAACTGTAACATGAAAGGTTTCAACTGATTTATAGACATGGCTGCAGACTTGTGGGGGAAATTATTAAGTAGAATTGTTCTGGGGGAAATTATGCCATACATTCCTGATTAAAAAATGTTTTATAGGTAGTTAGCACCAAACCTGATCTCTAGAGGGGAAAAAATCAACAACAACAAAAAGCTTATAAAGTCCTTTACAGTATCATCCTATTATCTCCAATAACAAACCTAGGGTCACTTAATTCTCTGAATTAATGGCCCATATTGCCCTAAATTGCCAGATTATAATAATAAAAACATATAGTGCTTAAGCTCCTTACTTATTGATGTAACATGTACGCCTTGATTTTGGTCTTATTTTGGTCTCACAGTCAGTTGTTTTTTTCCCTAGTTACTTATTCAATGTCATTCCACTCTAATGTTATTATGACAAGTCTCATGGGGCTTTTGAATGTAGGCTATAAAAATTGGGGATTCTGTTTATAGCAAAACTGCAAAGAAAATGACCTTGGAGTCCATAGATTATGATTAAAAAATGAAAAGCTATAGCCTACTATAGGCTACAGTGTGTGGCAAAGATGTTTGGCCTACATTACATGTATTGTGTCGCCCTCAACAGGAGGCCAAAAGAACTTCAATCATGACAATACCAATTCAAACAGTGCGGTGGGGTCCACGAGCTGCAGAGGCTGCATAGATTAAATGGGTTTAAGGCATTGACATACGTTTTCATGGCCTAGATGTGTTATAGCCTACATCGTAGACCTATATGAAATAGGTGAAAGTTAATAAATAAATACATAATCAAAAGAAAAAAATGAAGGGGGGCACGATTCACTTCGGTTGGCCTTCAAACTCCGACTGGTTATTTAGCCCTCTACCAAATTACTGACATTATCATCTAAGGGGAAACATAAATGTTGATAAAGGTTGATGAGAGATCTTGATATATAGGCCTACGTAGCCCACATAATGCTCACTGCCACAAAAAAACCACGAGAGGGCGCTCGCAAATGTGTTATTGCACAAGCTGCTCGGCGTACTGACGGGCCTCTTGACCAGTCGGCGTACAGCATTGAGAACCCGTCAAGCCAAGCTAAACACAGGAAACTGCTCAGTTTGCCTCCAAACTAAAGGCTCGACAGGGCAGGGCATGCGTATCTTGTCTAATATGACGGGTATTTTCATAATTATCCAACACCTCCTGGTTGAAATTACTTTTAAAGTTAGAATACAAAACATTTGATTGAATCAGGACATATATTTTATTGTACAAATGCAAAATTGTATTATTCAATTTCTTTATTTTGAAAGTCGTGCTCGGAAGTTCTGGTTCTTAATATGGCTAGCTTGAAACGGTTAGCGTTGGGATAGGCCATAACAACCACCCAACAAGGCGTTGTGCTACTATGGGGAAATACCGAACCGAACCGATAATAAAAACGGTTTTGGTTTAGTTTTTAGTCGAGGTAAATGTTGGATATTCGCCGGAAAGTCGATGCAAGTGGAAATTATCGCATATTGGGGCTCAAATGTGGACGTTGACGTCGAGCCGTGCGTAATGAGCAGAGTTGGAAAAAGAAGGTGTTGAGCTGCATTTTTTCTCTCTCTCTGCCAGGGGCAACTTGGGTCGGAGTACTGTCTAAACTACGAGGTGATACGAAGAAAAAATAATGCCCACGGAGCTCTCCACTTTCTGGTAAATATTTTTGAACGCTCTTTAAGCTTTTCAACAGTTGCATCGCATCCTGCACGAAGTAAATTGCTGTTTCCGAGGGGTTAAAGTCAAAGCGACACAGCAGAGATAGCTAACCCTAGCCTCTTAGGATATGCTACTAATTACAGGGCTGTGGTGAATATGACTCCCCTCGCTAGGCTGTCGCGAAATATTTGGACATTAACGTTACTTCCCATTTTTATCAGCTGAGACAAACAACCCACTTGGTTTTTGGTCTTACAAGCACTTTTAACCAAAGCTTCCGCTGAGCAGCGATAGCCCACCAATAGCCCAAACAGCAACAATAGCTCAGCAGCGTAAACGTAAGGCTAACAAAGCCATTGTAGAAATGATGGATTTCTTTATACACTGGTTATGGACGGGAACACTTCTTCCGTTTTTGTGAGGCTAGATCGATAGAAAAGTTCGTGATGAATGTGCATTTTAACTTTGCAGATCGACCTACATGTTGCTGTTTATTGCCTCTGTGTCAGATTCACTCAGCGGCCACTTTATTAGGTACACCGTGCTAGTACCGGGTTGGACCCCCTTTCGCCTTCAGAACTACTTCCATTCTTCTTGGCATAGATTCAACAAGGTGCTGGAAACATTCCTTCCGAGATTTTGGTCCATATTGACATGATAGCATCACGCAGTTGCTGCAGATTTGTTGGCTGCACATCCATGATGTGAATCTCCTGTTCCAACACATCCCAAAGGTGCTCTATTGGATTGAGATCTGGTGATCTCATTGTCATGTTCAAGAAAACAGTTTGAGATGATTTCATCTCTGTGGCATGGTGCATCATCCTGCTGGAAGTAGCCATTATAAGATGGGTACACTGTGCTCATAAAGGGATGGACATGGTGATACTCAGGTAGGCTGTGGCGTTTAAATGATGCTCAATTGGTAAGGGGCCTAAAGTGTGCCAAAAAATATATGAACCGATGATGGATCCATGCTTTCGTGTTGTTTACGGCATAAATCGAGACTCATCAGACCAGGCAAAGTTTTTCCAATCTTCTGTTGTCTGGTTTTGGAGAGTCTGTGCCAATTGTAGTCTCGTGTTCATACTGACAGCAGTGGAACCTGGTGTGGTCTTCTGCAGCTGTAGCCCATCTGCTTCAAGGTTCGAGGTGTTGTGCGTTCAGAGATGCTCTTCTGCAAACCTTGGTTGTAACGAGTGGTTATCTGAGTTACTGTTGTCTTTCCATCAGCTCGAACCAGTCTGACCATTCTCCTCTGACCTCTGCTGTCGACAAGGCATTTTTCATCCAGAGAACTGCAGCTCGCTGTTTCTCTTTTCAGTCTCTGTAAACCCTAGAGATGGCTGTGTGTGAAAATCCCAGTAGATCAGCAGTTTATGAAATACTCAAACCAGCCCAGTGAACATGCCTTGTTCAAAGTCACTTAAATCACCCTTTTTCTTCCCCATTCTGATACTTGGTTTGAACTTCAGCATGTCTACATGCCTAAATGCATTGAGTTGCTGCCATGTGATTGGCTAATTAGATATTTGCATTGACCAGCAGTTGAACACATGTACCTATAAAGTGGCCGGTGAGTGTAGTTGTTGATAGGCTGTGCTATGGCAACAATATGGCCTGTCATATATTGCAATCTATAGCCTACTTGTGGATAATGGTTTATTGATATATCAGTCATATAATAATATCCAGTATATATTTAGCGGTCAGTAATGGGTATCCTGTCTTGTCTCACAGTATGCTATTATTTGCCCCCCCCCCCCCAAGAATCTTTTTTGCATTGCTTTCCCCAAGGGGTTTCTCTAACAATGTGGTATCACCATCTATTTAAGTGGAGGTGGAGCCATATGCACACTGTGATAATCCTGTGCTAATCTCACTGAAATTCTAGTTAGACTCAGCATTTTGTACATCCTGTCTTCCTCTGAAAGACGACCTGTCTTTTCATTTGGAAGAGGTGCATTCACTGCGCTCTTCAGCATTTAAGTTTGTCATTTCACCAGGTTAAGTATTTGTGTCAGTGCTCCAGGGCAGTATAATGACATGTAATTATTGGAGTTACATGCTCAGAAGTCCATGACTGGCATGAAAGGCCGCAAGCTTGCAAGTACTTGCCACAGAGTGGCTGAATGAGCTGGACTTTGGCCTGAATGCTGTTTACTCTGGCCTGTTGGATGGAGAACTCAACAAGGAGCATTGACAACTCACTTAAAATAAGCACTTATTGTTTCCTGGGCTGCCATTCATTCTGTGGAGGTTGACTGCCAGGCTGTGTTTGTATAGTCATTAGTGTGTGCACACTTAGCATTTCTTTATTGAAAAGATAGCCCTGTTCAATTGTCTGCAAGCTGACCTGTGTCATTCATCCGTTCATTCTTTGTCACTGTAGGTATCTCATGTTTCACCCAAAGGTATGAAAGAAAATAACTTCTTGATGCTGGTTAAATATCATGTGTGATAGGGATGGGACAATAATACATTTTATCGTGGATCGCGATAAAAAAAAAACCCACTCACAGTAAGTTGATTGTGGTGAATTTCCATTATCGGGATAAGAGTTTTAAACATATTTCGTTGAGTATCTGGATAATATCGCAATTACTTTGGCCAGGATAATCGTGACATGAAATTTTCACATCATCCCATGCCTATAATGTGTGATACCCACATTTTTATGGCCTCCAAAGCAAAAAAAAAAAAAAGACAATCAGCTGACAACATAGTCCGTGAAATGCTAAATATGCAGCACTACGGTTCATATTGTTGGTTGACGAGCTAATCCAGAGGCTGCCCACCATGAGTCATCATTGTGGAGACTTTTGTTTCCACTATCTGTCATTTCAGTGTTGCTGTTTCTAGCCCGTTCTGATTCCTGCAGTTTCCTGTAGCTCTCCTGGCAGAGTCTGTAATCACTGGAATGGCCTGATTAACTGTTACACTGATTGACCTGATTGGTGAAAACACTGCAGAGGTAAGCAGTCTGCACTGCCACTGAAATTTGTCTCTCCAGCTGTCATTTCAGACAAAATATGACATCATTATTATTTTAGAGGGAGTAATTTATTCTGTTTTCTGTCCACCTGCGGTCCATATTCCACATCTCGCTGTGAGAGGTCACTGTTAGAAAGTTCTGGTTTCTGCTCACCGCTGCATTGCTTATTATGCCCCTTTTAGAGCACCTCTGATTGTATCAAATATCCAAAGAGTCAAACAGTCTGTAATTACTGTCTGAAGCAATGTTTTTGTCCAGCTTGTTTAGCAAAGCACATAATGTCCTACTCTCGACAAAGGTTATTTAAAAGCTTTTGTGTCAGCAAAAATGTTTTTTCGAGTTATATCTATCCAAACTTATTATGAACTGAAATTATAACAATCGATTCACTGACATAATTAGATTGTATTTTTTATATTAATTGGACAAGGGACTGCATCTTTCGTTTTGGTTGGATGTGAGTCAAGAAAGTAAATGATTTACGCTTCTTCTGAGATAATAACATGTCAGAAATTCCCTCTTGAAGAAATTATATTCAAGAGCTGTGTATTTGAGAGCTTTGACACATTTAGAGCACTTTGCAGCTACTGTGTAATTTTAGACAGGAAAGTGTTTGGGGGCGGGATGTATTTCAGTGTCTCTACAGTTGCTGCCCTTTCATTCAGGCCTGACTGTGATACTGGCACAGTGATTGCTCCTCTTCACAAGATTAGGGCCCGTGTCAATGAGCCTAACAAAGATTACTGTCAAAAGGAGATGATGTAATCATTTCATTCAGGGAATTCACAGTGGGACCAATAGTGAACACATCACCTAGGTATCTTTGTGCCATTTGAGCAAAACAGTGAGTCTTCATCAACTGTTAAGCAATTACCAGGTTTGGTTTTGGTACAACTGGAAATTTGTATCGCTGTATTTTTTTAAGATTCTGGTGGTTTCACGGAAGGCCTATATCACGTTATTTATTATTTATTTTTTGCATGTCTTGACCTTATTTTAGGTTTATAGTGGCTTATTTGACTGTCAGGAGTACTAGAATAAAAAAACATGCTGTTCTAAGGTGGAATTTTGTAAATATACAATTATTATTGTTTATGTGTCACTAATTGTTGTGTGCCAATGTGTTTTGGCCTGTTAAAGAGAGTTAGTTGTGGGTTACATTAATTTTTGGGTTAAACATTTTAACCATTTAAATCTCTCTCAATACACTCGCAGCTTGCCCCAACCGTAGCACACTTCTTGGCAAATAATATTTTATATTTTGCTGCCTATTGAAGAGTTACAGCAGTTGTTTCAGCTATGCACCTGTATGGCGGTAAATTATAAATTCATATCATACGGGAACTTAAAACCGGTATATCCGGTATGCTGGCCGGTACTACCAGAAAAGCAAGAAATATACATTTCTCAATCATCTGCTACACTGCCCAAGTAATTCTTCACATCACTTTTGATTGTTGAAGTCTCGTCATGCCCTGCTAGCGTCATTACAGCTGTCACTTTGATTCAAAATGTTGGCTGTATGTGTAGCAGAGCTTTGGATGAGGGGGATGACCTGTAAAAACCTGCCTTGAAATAATAAGAACATGCTCCTGAAATTTGGGGTTGCAGACACGAGTGGAGATCCAGATACCTACCCGCTTCCCTTTTTCTCTAGCCACGATGAGGAAATCCACATAAATGATTGATAAAGTGCCCCGACTGTCATTTGAATAATACATCGGTCCTGTTCTCGTGCCAAGCAGTTTTGTATGGTAATGTTCTGAGGGAGGCTGGGGTCCTGTCTTTTTTTTATTTTTTTTTTTTTTTTTAAAACCTCTGCAAGTGGTATGATTTTTAAATAAAATAAAATGATCCAAGAAGTGAGTGAGTGAGGCAAGGTGAGGTATTGGAAAAGGTGTGTATGTCTGTGTGTATGCAGAGAGAGATAGGTGGGGGCAGGGAGTGTCTCCTGTCACCTCTCATTAGGGACGTATAGTCCAGCTCGGCCGGCGTCTGCCTCCCCTCCGTCTGCGGCGCTGCCCTCCTCTGCTCAACAGAGCAGCGCACTGTTTCAGCCTTAAACTGCAGGAAAGTGTCTTAATGTTCGTCAAACATCAGAGAGATTATGGCAGAGATGCTTCTTATTGAACAGTCAGGTCTCAGGGAAATAGCTGTCCTAAATTATGCTTTTAGAATTCTGCACTGCAGCTGGAGTTAAATTTGGTTCGCTCATTTGAATGAGTTAAAGCCTAGCTGGGAGTCAGTATATTGTTCAATGGATGTGTTGGTTGGCTTTGTTTTATTCAGCCTCT
>JAOVVB010233745.1:0-10090 GCA_028570985.1 Heterobranchus longifilis
CCTAGTTTTGTTGCCTAAACTTAAATTTTGTTTGAATTCACAAAACTGCGACCGTAGTGAAGCGTCATATAGTTTGGCACGTAAAAGGGACTGTCAATAAAGATTCATATATGCGCTTTATATATGAGCTCACGTTGATATTCGCTACATATGAAACCTACAAATGTAACATATCTGTGGTTTGCAGAAACATACAATGCCAACATTTATTCTGGTGACTGGGTTGGTTGATGAGTTATAGATTTGAAACCAAAATGTCTTTAAAAACCTAAACACTAATACTTCCTGTGTCATTCGATGCATTGAGCTTGTTAGTGATATTTTATAAAGCATAATTTTAGAAGTCAGGACAGCTGCTCTCTATCGTCAGAGATGATGGTGAGACTTTGTCAAATTTAAGCTTGAGTTGTCACCCAGCAGGTGCTATCAAATTCACAGATCATTCATGCTAAGTGACGATTACGTCTGCTTTTTGACAAAGACATGTATGTGGTGAATATCACACATGCCAGCGTGCAGGTAATCATTCTGACACAGTAGTCTGATCTTTGTGATGCTGTCGGTAAGCGGAGGTGTCATCACATCGGTATTCAAATCCCCAGAAGTGAAGTTATTTGATGAATTTAAAAGATAAGTCTAATCCTACTTCACTCAGCTCATCACCAGCTGCGATATACTGCATGCCACACTGCATTTATGTATGTGGAAGTAGATGATTTTTCATACTGAGAAGAGATGCAGAAGGAAAAGTCAATATCACAGTCCAGTGAATTTAAGGCCCTGCAGTGTGAATGCATGTCAGTGTGAAGTCAATATTCTGGCCACTGGCTTTGCATAGGAGGACAGAGTAATGTGATATCCTCGAGGTCAATCGTATATATTTTTTCCAGTTTAATTCCACGTTTACTGTTTTGATGTTTAATTAATCTATGAATATTTCCTCCCTTTTTTAGCAGCAGGGCTCTAAAGACATGACAGTCATCTGGGTGCAATTTGAATTGCACAGTACAATCAAGAGCACTAATGCTGCAAAAACACTCTGCAACTAACAGCGGCAGGTGGCACCTTGCATGGCAGTCACCAGTGACTGTGTGTGTAAATGGGTGAATGCTGCTTGTGTTGCAAAGCAGTTTGAGTTGAAAAGTGCTATACTGTATAAATGCAGTCCATTTATTTAGACTCAAGACTGAAACTGATTCTCTGAATAGCCTAGTTGTTATTGGGTTAGTTGCAAAACTGTAGAAAGAACATACAAATATGTTTCTGCCTTAACCTTTGTCATCATGGGGGGATATCATTGAAATAAACAGCTTTGTTTTGTATGAGACTTTAGTTTAGTTTAGCTTATTTGATATGGACACCACAGTAGCATTAAAATTGTAACATAGGCCTACATTTGTGCACAATAATTAGATGCATTGTTTTAAGCTAATTTGCAACACCTGTCCACATGAGGTTTTTGTTTAAAAAAAAGTTAAGATAGAAAAAAGAGAAGAAAGTACATCCACAAGAATACATACACATATGCGTCCACAAGAATACATACACAATACACAAGAATACAGATACAGGAAATTCATCCATAAATATCACACATCCATAAAAACGTCCATGAAAATATATAGGCCTACACAAAATACAAATATAGGTGTGAGAACAGTGTTGTTTCTGTTTTAGCCAGGATAAAAACATTAAAAAAAACATTAATATTATGTTCCAGTTTTAGTTCAGTTGGTAGAGTTCAGTGCCTCATCTCTGTCTGCAACTCTGCAATGTCAGCTGTTTGTCCAGCAATATAATGTATTTTCTATCATTTTCCACAACAATAATGTGAGTTTCAAATGTAGGCCTATATTTGGGATACCACTACAAATATATAGGCTATCTATTCATATGTTCATATGCATCCTTAGGTTACTTGCAGGGATGTCCATATAGGAATTCCCCTCTCTACAACCAAATGTCTATTTTCATCGTGTAACACGCGGTTTTTACGTATCCATAGTGATGGGAAACAACTTACCAGTTGAATTGAGCACTTTCTGAGGGTGTATTTGGTTTGTGAGCCGGGCATCAGCTGGCTGTCTCCGTCTATCAGGTGGTGGTGCTTCTTGTCGGTCCGAACAGATATAACAAACGAACCCATCAGCTGGCTGTTCTTTCCAGTCGCATGCATCATGGGAAATGTAGTTCTTGATAAAGCAAAACAGCCTCCTGCCCTTGGGAGAAGGAATTCCATCAAAACTACGTCACCCACAATGCCCCGCTGCTATCGTAAACATAGACCTGTCAAACAACACAAACGCCATCTTGACAGCACCCTCAAAATGGCAGAAAGATGTGAGCTAGAAACCGAGTCCAAACTAAGATACCCGCTCTCTGCTATTTAAAACCACACTCGATAGTTTTTCCATAAACGAGTGGTTATGGGGTTGGTGCCCTGCGCGGCAGCACAGAGCCTGTAAAATGGATATACCGACGGCGGTTTTCAACGCGGCCAGAGATGGTAAGCTGAAACTTATCCAGAAGTTGCTGAGCAACAAAACTCCTGAGGAGCTGGAGGCTTTAGCCGAGGAGAAAACACAGGGAGGTACTCCTCTGTTGATAGCCTCTCGGTACGGACATTTAGAGGTTGTAGACTACCTCCTTGAACATTGTAAAGCAAATGTTGAACTCGGGGGGGCGGTTAACTTTGACGGCGAGACCATAGAGGGTGCTCCGCCGCTGTGGGCGGCTTCTGCAGCCGGTCACCTCCCTGTGGTGAAGACGCTGCTGAAACACGGTGCCTCGGTGAACAACGCAACGCTAACTAACTCAACGCCGCTCCGAGCTGCCTGCTTTGACGGTCACCTGGAGATCGTCCGCTACCTGGTGGAGCACAGAGCCGACATGGAGGTAGCCAACCGCCACGGCCACACCTGCCTCATGATCTCCTGTTACAAGGGCCACAAGGAGATAGCCAAGTTCCTCCTGGACCGCGGTGCTGATGTCAACCGCAAGAGTGTCAAAGGAAACACCGCCCTCCACGACTGCGCGGAGTCAGGTAGCCTGGACATCATGAAGATGCTGCTGAAGTGCAACGCTCGCATGGAGAGAGATGGATACGGAATGACTCCACTGCTCGCTGCAAGTGTAACAGGTCACACCAATATTGTGGAGTATCTCGCCCACCAGCCTCGCACCTCCAGAGAGGAACGCATCGATGCGCTTGAACTCCTTGGGGCTACTTTTGTGGACAAAAAGCGGGATCTTTTGGGGGCGATGAGGTACTGGAGGAGAGCCATGGAGCTGAGGCAACCAGGGGACAAAGCTGGGCCCCTGGCCAAGCCTCCCCCTGGCCCTCCTATCCCCGCCTATGGCTGTGCACAGGAGGTGAACTCTGCAGAGGAGCTGGAAGCTTTGATCACAGACCCGGATGAAATGAGGATGCAGGCGTTGTTGGTTCGCGAGCGCATCCTGGGGCCGTCCCACCCAGACACCTCTTATTACATCCGCTACAGGGGAGCTGTGTATGCAGACTCGGGCAACTTTGAACGCTGCATCAGCCTGTGGAAATATGCTTTAGACATGCAGCAGAGCAACCTGGACCCGCTCAGTCCCATGACGGCCTCCAGTTTCCTGTCCTTTGCGGAGCTTTTCTCTTTTGTTCTTCAGGACCGGGCCAAAGGCACCCTGTCGACGCGCGTCACCTTCCACGATCTGATGACCGTGCTGGGGAAAAGTGTGCGGGAGGTAGAGAGAGCTGTGGCGCAGAGGGACAACCCACCGGAGGCTCCTCAGTTCACCAAAGCTCTCTCCATCATCCTGCACCTCATCTTCCTCCTGGAGAAGCTGGAGTGCAGCCCGGAGCAGGAGCACCAGAAGAAGCACACGGTGTACCGCCTGCTGAAGCTGAACCCTCGAGGCCGGAGCGGCTTCACTCCTCTCCACATGGCCGTAGACAAGGAGACCACGTCCGTGGGCCGCTACCCCGTGGGCCGCTTCCCCTCCCAGGCGGTGGCGGCGCTGCTCCTGGAGTGCGGCGCGGACGTGGATTCACGAGACAGTGAAAACAATACGCCTCTGCACATCGCTGCTAACAACGGCTGTCCGGAGATTATGGCACTACTTATGAAGGCCGGGGCTCACTTCGACGCGACAAATGCACAGAGGAAGACGGCCTACGAGCTGCTGGACGAGCAGAGCAGCGGGCACCCGGCCCTCTACCCACTGAACTACGTCACCCTTCAGTGCCTGGCGGCGCGTGCAATTGAAAAGCACAGACTGCCCTACAGGGGACTCATCTCCGAGGAGATGGAGGCTTTCATTGAACTGCACTGACTTCCACTAACTGCACTACTCTTCCCCCTATACTTTACTATGACCTGCTACCTTCTCCACACCATTCTCCTCATCTTTGTCTCCTTTTATTTGGCCTCAGCTTCGCTCCCGGCCCTACCAACCTCGTGTTAGACCAAACCATAGCAATAAAAATCCAGCCTCTGCTTAAGTCGCTGGCTGAGATCTGGTCAGTTATTGCTCGATTCTAACATTAAATCGATTTTTTTTTAAAAAGTGATTGTTGGTTTCTACTCCTATTTAAAGCCGGGTGAAACTTCAACTTAATATAGGCTTTAATGCATTTTCCCTGTTTTTATCCGAGTCAAAAGGAGACTTTACCTTATGATGGTGCTTATGTGTGTGGCTGGACTGTATGAAAGATGGGTTTTTAGTATTACTGATAGGAAGCAAATAACATGCATGAAAATGAAGAGTGAATATGGTAGCTCATTTGTTGTTTTGCAAATTCATTCAAAAAAAGGAATGTTTGAACAAACTCCACTACCCAAACTTGCTCTCTGGTATTTTTTTTTAGCTGGTCCTCCTTGTTCACACATCTGCTATGTTTCTTTGATATGAGAAGGTGTGTGAATTTTACTGTGCCAAATGTCAGCCATGGAGCCATGTTCTGTTACAGACTGTACACTGGTGGCAAAATGAGAAGCAACTAACGTGTCTTCTTAAAAAAATAAGCAGAAGTAATAACCTAAGATGATCAGGAGCTGGTACCATTGTTTGGCTAACACTCCCCAGTCTCCACACTGACATTTATTACCTATGCAGTTTGTGATATTCCAATCGGAGGCAATGTTTTTCAAGCAAAAAAAAATTCACTACATAAACAGATTTTTACATGGGATTATTCTTCAATTCTCACACGCTTATCTTAACATGATAATAACTCAAACCTGGGGCTGCTTCGTTGACAATGAATTGATATCTTCTGAATTTATGAACTACGAATGTTTTCTTAAAATCTCTGCCTATGTCCGAATGAACAATTTCAAGCTAGAGCCTAAAGTGTGCCTACATCCCTCTACTTCTGGGTCACATCATCAAAGATATTCAATTCACTCAGTCAAAGAAGCATCAGGGCATTTTGTGACAACAGAGTTTGTTATCTATGCGGGGGGGGAAAAGCCGCAAGTTAACTGTTTGAGATCATGTGTCAATTCTGTTTTGGAGTGAATTTTCCCTTTAACCTCAGATGCAGTTCACAGAAATGGAACCGGCCATTCATGCATCTTAGTCTTACTTTTAATAGTCTCTCTTTTGTTTATCTTGTGTCATCATGAATGTTTTATTTGTCTATCTGTGCTAAGCACCACCAAGTTGAATGCACACCGAGAGGCTCTAAATACCTAAATAGGCAACTTAC
The DNA here is from genome assembly GCA_028570985.1 of Heterobranchus longifilis. Classification (NCBI taxonomy): domain Eukaryota; kingdom Metazoa; phylum Chordata; class Actinopteri; order Siluriformes; family Clariidae; genus Heterobranchus; species Heterobranchus longifilis. The sequence continues at coordinate 5,699 of JAOVVB010233745.1, forward strand.
ATTCAGGCTATGAACTGTCGCTGCCTTTCTCTTTCTCAACTGATTCGTTTTAACTGATGATAACTCAAGAACAAAAGTGCGTTGGAGATACTTGAATAAAATTCAGTATCACAACATAATCTGTGTGCTTGCGTGTGTTGGGGGTGACCTCAGTTTTGCTGTGACTTTTTTTTTATTTTTAGGGCTGGGCGATAATTAGGATCGTATTGTGATGAAATCATATATATCGTGATGTACAATTACGTTGTCTAAATTGATAACAACAAGCACATATTAAGTCAAATTTCTCAGAAAACCTGACCATTTGAAGTTTTGTTTTTGCATCACACTATTTGTGTGCATGCGTGTTAACAGTCAGTGTACAGCTGGAAAAAAATATTTATTTTGTTCTCATTTTTTACTTGAAACAGTGCATTTTGTACTGAAGTTAAATGAGAAAATAGAAGAAATAGAAGTATTTAAGTATACAAAAATAGGCTTTACCCTTTGGTTATTTCATAGACTATTTATTTATTTATTTATTAAATTACCAGAAAACATGCTATACCCTGATATATATCGTTATCGACATGAAATGACTTATATCGCCCAGCCTTATCATTTTCACATGTGGAAAATCTTACTTGGAATTGTTTTTGATTGGGAAACTAAGCATTAAGTATCTGAAAATTGAAAATGAATCGCTCGTCAGTTATTTAGCTTGAGTGCTGTAGCGTACAATGGCAGCATTTGCATTAAGAGCATCATTATACATCTTTAGACAGATTCAAATGGTTGCAGTAGCAGAACATAAAAGACCCTACCACCCCATCAGAGCAGCCAAGTCTATAAAATTATCTTATTTAGAAAGGGAAAGACGCATACAAAGTGTTACATTAGTGAATAAAGAAATATTCAGCTCTTAACACATCTGGGCTTTCCAAATGCTCTGCTCACATAAACTTGAGGGCACTGAAATAAAGCATAACAGAAACTTGATCTTTCTGAGTCCTGCACTCTTAAAGTATAAATAGAGTGCAATTAACGTCACTGCTGCAGGGCAGCGGTAGAGACAGCGCACTTACCCTGCTAATTTTAGGGATCTTTTGCCCTAGCTTAAACTCTGGAAATGGGAATACTGTAACGCTATACAGTCGGGCAGGTCACAGGGTGACTGGCAGAGACAGCACACAGACAACAGAGACGGCATTATTCCGACAGGAAACAGAAACAATATGGGCTCATTTATTTTAAAAGAGAGAAACTAAAATATTAATGATGTGCTATTGTTACTGTACGTGTGACAGGTGTCATGTTTGCACAGTGAGAGAAACAGCAGCTGGTAAAGAGGCGTTCAAGTCCCTGTGACAAATACATCTAATATAGCTGACCTGACCTTTGACCTTTCTGTAAAGGGTGCCAGATGACTGAGACACTACAGGTGATATAGAGTAACAACAATTAACTAATAGATGAAACCATGAAACTTCCCCAGTTGATTACTTACATAATCAAATAATTCTGAACTTGTATGTTTAAATGTGCAAATGAGGCATCTTTTTTTATTATTTTTTATTATTTATTATTTTTTTATTTTATCTGAACGTTGGATGAAGCCAGGTTCAAAATTCTTGTTTAATTTATATACATATTAGAGTCAAAGGTTTTTACAGATGGAATTTTGGTTATTTCTTTTTTATCATCAGCCATAAAAACACTCAAAATGTGCCATGTTTTAGCAATAAAATGTTCTATAAATCAGACTATCAATAATATATGAATAAACCCTTCTGTAAAAACCTTCAGAATATAGATAGGAATGAAACTGGAAAGTTTGGTGTATGTAGTCCTAAGTGCTACTGAAGTGGAGATTTCTGGCTCAAATTATGAGAAAAAATAATTTTGAGAAAACAGCCTTTAAAGATATGTATTGTAAAATTCCACACATTTTGCATGACACTAAAGGTGGATAAGGTAAAACATGTTAACTAATAGATATCGCCACGAAACTTCCCCAGTTGATTACTTGCATTAAGACAAGTATTTATTTGTTTTACAATATTTCCTGAAATGTTATATTTAAATATGCAAATTATGCATTATCTAATCTAATGATAACTTCAGGAGAAATCTACAGATGCAATTTGACAAAGTTAGCAAAATAGCCCCAAACCTTAAAATTGACCAATGCATGAAAAAAAACCTGTTTTTGCCTGTAGTGTCTCGCCTGCAAATATTGACATTAGAAGCAGGACCTGATGACGAGAAGTCAAAGAGAGCTACGACTGTTAATGTTGGGCCAAACAAAGAGAAAACGTGTCCTCCTATGTCCTGCATATAGACAAAAAAAAAATAGTTTGCGTGTCAAACCATTAAAATAATTTTTGAGTATTTCTTCTGCCAACAAAAGAGATTTGCCAGATAAACACTATCACACCTGATCCTGAATTCATGAACCTTTTGTGTTGACGTTTCCCATCTCAAGTACACCACATAATAGTGACTTCCCACTAGATGTCAGTAGCAACAAAGAAAATCAATCAGAGGGGCAGCCTTTGTCCCTTAAAGACTGTGAATGACTCAAAAACTGTAGCTTCCAATTACCATCAGAAGTGATGTTAATTTTCCCGTCTCTTTCTCACACTTTGTCAAACAGTCTTTGTGTCAGAGAGCGAGAAAGAGAGAGTGACTTTTTTTTACCAAGCTATTAGGCTGGGCTGAATATGCATTTGTAACGTAATCTGGATGAACAGAAATCCAGGCAGGCAAGAGTTGCTGAGTGTGTTTTCAGAGCGCCGCACGGAGATCAGCAAAGATGTTGGAATAAAGCTTCCTTCACACAGTCCTGAAGCGTCACGCCAACCTCCAACACCTCAGATTTTGGCCTTGCGGCGGTTGTTTCTGTCATGTTGTGTGACCTAAATAACAGCACGTCTTTAAAAAAAAAAAAGCCTAGCATCTTTTAGAATGAAAAGCAAAGGGCTTTGTTATCGTCTTCGCTGATATTCTTTTTTTTCAATGTCATTTTTATTTATATTTTCAAGCCAAATGAGTGGGTTGTAACAATAATTGTACCAGAACAGGATGTTTCATTGGCACGCAGTTCTTAATGAGTTACAAATGGTCAATTTACATGTTGTTCATATCTTAATGCAAAGGTCAGTCACTCCATAAAATGTGTTGCTTGGCAATTACAGTGCAGTCAAGGGTTTGCCTGCAGCAATTTCCATGTGATAATTTCTTGCAAGCTGCCAGAAAGTTTTAGTTTATTAGAGATTTTGCCAAGGGTTTTTAGCCTGGATTTAAAACATTTTATGGTGGGGGCTGTTCCAACATGCAGAGGCAGTTCCACAACTTGGTGTTGGAGAAGAAATGTGACAAAAGAACAAACTAAGGCTTTGTAATTCTGATATAATAATAAGGGACAAACCCAGAAAATATTTAGCTCCTGGGAAAAAGAAACTGCAGAGACAAAAGTTTATTTCGGGCAGTACGCTTACTTCATATAAATTCATAGAAATGGATATCCTCATTGATATAAATGGGGTGTATAAAATACAATAAACACCTTTAAATATAATGCAGTTGAACAAACTGACCATAAAGAAGAACAAACAAAAACAGAATATTATTACTCAGGCGTAAATCGCAAGTTTCATCACAATATATCATATCGATTCTTTGGACAATGACCCGATATTTGCTGATATCACAGAGTCTGCCACGATATGATTTCTATTTGATTTAATTCAGGGGCCTGGTATATGAGACAGTGTGTCCATTTAACACAAGCAGTCACATTTATATCAATGCACAGAAAGCAACTATTTATGATTTTAAATATTACTGAGCTCTTCCAGACATTTAAATGAAAAACAGTCTATTCTTTTTAATGAAATAGTTCATTATAAAGTGCCACACTTGTCATGTTTAAGTGTAAGTTATCGGTTGATGACCTATTTAATTATTTCATTTCAAAATAAAGGCGTATCTTAAAGATGATATGTATCGATGTTTTGACTTTGCATCAAGGATATTGGATCGATATATCGATCCAGATCGACGCATCGTTAGACCCCGAATTTTTTTTTAACTAGGTGCAGGGCTGTTTCTTGCTATAGTATGTGATTGCATGGGGCCCCTAAAACCACCAGGGGGCCCCCAAACTGCCATTTTTTTTATTTATTCTTTTTTTTTTTTTTTTTTTTTTTTTTAGAAATTAAAATGACCCGTCTCTCACTCAACACGTTTTGATTCCTTAACAACAGAAATTTACATTTAAAGTAATTTTTTTTAAAGAATATGCAGCATCTGTCTGCATTTATCTGCATTTGGAAGATGTTATAGTGCAGATTCGGTAAATCCTGTACGTTTTCAGGAGTTTCTTGATGTAGGAGAGCCCCGTTGTTTCCC
>JAOVVB010233746.1:0-10089 GCA_028570985.1 Heterobranchus longifilis
TGTATGTATGTATATATGTATATATGCTACAAGGAAAAAAAATAAATATATTTTGTTACATTTCTTTTTTTTTTTTGTACTATTGTTTGTATGTATTTTCTTTTTTAAATGTTCAAAATAAAGAACTGAACTGAGCATCAACACCACGACTGAGAGTTTCTGCCTTCAAACTGCAGCGTGACAACAACAGTCTCAAACATCTGGATTCACACTGACAGCTTTTATGACATCACATGTCTAAAGAACCAATCAAATCATGCGTGGCTCCAGACACAAGTATAGAATATGAAGTTGTTTTATGACACTTATAGAGGAGGAGAAAGCTACAGAGGCCACTTGCCTTAAATGCTTAATGATGACATAATGCTGTGCATTTCTGTTTTTTTTACATTTATTTTACTTTTTTGTATTGGATCTATTAAAACTATTGATTAGCGCAGCTGTAAAGTAAGGCTGCACGATGTGAGGAAAATATCTATTTGTGATTATTTTGACTGACATTGCAGTTGTATATATATATATATATATATATATATATATATATATTAACTGTCATGTTTCTGTTGTTACCTGCTTAGAGACGACAGATGGAAATTAGCATCCTTGCTAACTTTTTATGCTGATGTTCATTAACATGCGCTGCCTCTCTATCAAATAAACAAATAGATGAAAACATATGAAATAAAAGTTAATTTAAGTTCCCCCCCCCCCCTCATTTATCACTTTCACACAGCTCTCTCATTCTTGCAGGCTGAGAGGAAAGCAGGAACGTGGGGGGGGATTTGTGCTGATGTGGGCCTGACCGTGTGACTGCGCTGCTCCTTCTCAGCTGCCCTCACGATGCTCCGTGGGAATTGCCGAGCTAACTTTACTCTACAGAGTCATCAAAGGCCATGTTTGAAAAAGAAAATCAGATTAGATGTAAAAGGCCTTCAGAGCATGCCTGTGATCTGTGAGCAAGATTCATGATTCACATGTGGAGGTTTTACACTAAGAGGCCATGACTGCTTATTATAGCCCAAAAACACCAGATATTCCAAACTCACGACAAACACTGGCTCCCATCACTTAAAAAGTGAGAGCTGATATGTTTTTCATGTCGAGGTGCAGGTGTATGATGAAGATCATGAAGCTGATTTCGCTCCACAGTCATCGTCGTGTAATTAGGTTTCAATTTTCAGACAGCGTTTGTATCTGAAAAACACACTGTATTATCTTTCTGCTGGGATCAGCCTATAAAGAAATACAATTACACCACAGGGTGAAATGGTAAGATTTTCTATATGGAAATTCCCAAATGGCTTCATTATGGATAACCCAGAGGGAATTTACATTTCAATGGAGTAGTAGTATGATGTGGTATACATGCATTCACATAAATTATATATTATCTCAGCAATAAGAAACAGCCTCTGAATGATATAATTGCTTAAAAACATGAAAAACACACATCTCTGCAGACACAGTGTGACGATAACTAATAATATGGACTTTATATATGAATCCAGGCTCCTTGTTTCTGCGTAAATGTCAGTGAGATTAGGATGATCAACAATAGAGTTTTTGCAATTAAATGATAAGCAATCAGACAAAAATCAAGTCCAGGGATATCAGTATTTTTTTAAATATGCAGGGAGGGAAAAACAAAGATTATTAACATGATCTAAGTAACCTTAAACACATGATATGTCATGTGTTGATGCGAGGGGTCTGTCAATCAAAACAACAAGATATGTAGTACATGACGTACTGTTTACATACTCCTACTGTAATATTTATTTATATTCTAGAGTTAATCACACCTCCTGTCTTTGGAGCTTCCTTCTCATTTGTACATTTACTTTTGCTGTTTGCTTTACTCGTTTTTTGGTTTTATTTTTGTTTTATGTATATTTTTGTTTGTGTTTGTTTCTTGTTCTGCACCGTGACGTCAAGACAGATTCCTTGTACGTGAAAACGACTTGGCAATAAAACGGTTTCTGATTCTGATTCCGATGTATCAAACCTTTTAGCCCAAATATCCAGGCGTTCTGGACAGAGGGTTTGGATATCCTCTCACATGTCACATGTCACATGTCACATGTCATGGCCGTGGTTTTGTGTTGAAAAGTGGTGGAGACATAATGGCTCAGATGAAAACAAACATATTTTAAGTGGTTTTCAGGTGATTTTAGATGATGTAATGGATCTGTATGAGGTCAGAGGAGATAATTACAGCGAGAAAAAAAACTGCATAACGGTGCATCAAAAGGGCGGAGCCTAAGATACTACAGAGTCGACAAGACGGAAATACTCTGCATAAAACACACAACAGCATCGTGGAGCGCAGCGGACGTTTAAGTCACATGACTTAATGTTTCATCTGTTTTGTACTTAATGCAGGAAACTCACACATCATCTGCAGTTGACGTTGTTGCAGCTGTTTGTTTGTTTGTTTGTTCTCGGAGAGAAAGAAGAAACTGTCAACAATTTGTCACAGTTACTGATCGGCACATTTTTTGAGTCATTTTAAGAATCAGGGGGGATTTTTTTGTTCTTTTAGCTTACGTTACTTTTTTGGACAATGCACATGTATTTGTTCTTTATTTACATTGCATTGTACAGTATGTTCTTCTTTTTCTTATTATTGTGCAAATAAAACTCTCAAAGCCTTCTCATTTGTTAGTTAACATTTCTTAGTGCGAGCTATTTTTTCACGAATGATGCTGTTAAAAAGAGGTGGGGACAAAATCAGCCATTTCAAAAGGCAGTGGGGACATGTCTCCAGTGTCCCCAGTGTCTCCAGTGTCTCCAGTGTAAATTACACCTGTGGTCACAGGTGTAATTATTAATTATTAGTCTGCCCTACATTGTGCATCCTTGGAAGTTTCCCTGTAAATTGTGGACTAAGCACGGCAGATAAGAAAATGAAGTCTATTGCTTATTACAAGTAAAACACACCATAACCAAATCCTGGAAGTCTGTCACCAGACCAGGTTTACAGGCCTGGCTTGCTGGACGATCACAATCTCTCGCCTCAACCTTTGATAGGATATGATGTTGTTTTATGTGAGAAAGCTCCAGAAGCCAATGTGCCTTAAATGCTTGATGACATCATTTTGTGTATTTCTGTTTGCTGTTTATTTTATTTTTTTATTTTCTGTTTTTGGATGCCAATACTTCTACAGGCAGCATTTCCTGATGATCTATTTTTGGACCCTTACTGTGAATGTTCTTCATTGCAGATAACTTGTTTTCTGTTTTTCTTTTTGTTGTAATACCTGATTATGAAAAATATTCCAATAAATACACTTAAAAAAAATAAAAATCTAACCTTTTGGGTTTTGGTACTTTTTGCAAAACTGGCATCAGTTTCTCTGTGAGCCTCCATTATAGTACATGCACGTCCAACAGTTAGCGCTGCCTGCCCCACTGCCCTGTACAAATGACTTATGTATGAGTTTACAGTAATAAAGATAAAATATTCATTTCAATGGATTGATTCAGCATCTCACTTGTGTGTAGGCGATGTGAGCTCAGTACGGTGTTACAACAGTGTCACTGACCAACGATCTGTTGTTCTTTTTAAAGGGTAAGTAGCAGAAGTCGTAGTTTGAGAGAGCAGTCCGTTTAACCTGCCGACTCTCGAGTCAGTCGGTCCTCGCTCGTCCATTCAGAGCTTTAAGCTGCAGGACGTAACGTTACTGTAGAATCACAAAATGAGCAGCAGGAAGAGGAGAGCAATCTGGAACATTTTGACTCTATTTCATCCTTAAAAGCACTCGGTGCGTTCAACAGGTTGACAACCTGCCGGACACTAAAGAGTCGCTCAAAAAGATTTGTTTGTTAATTTTCGCCCGTCACTACACTGCAACCAGTTAGAATTCCTTCAGTGTTCCCGGTTTTTACTGCAAAGGTTTCCTCCTCTCCACAACAAACAGACCCGGTGATTAAAATCAGTAAAAACACTGAAAAAAGCAGTTTCATGTTAAAAATCAGTGTTTCTTCAGCGCTGCTCGTCAGAGGAGGGGCTGCTCAGCTTGTTTCTCTGATAAGTTAAGATCCAAACGTCTGACGACTAAAATCCTTAAAATATATAGTCAAAAACAAACAAGTGTATCATAAAACTGTGGCTTAAAACTGGATAAAAAGTCAATTCATGACAGCTTCTGCAGACAACCACAACGCTGACACATGCACAAAGAGGATATGACGTCATTGACAGGTCACCAAATATAACAACACACAAACATCTGGGATAATCTAAGTACACAACTCAACAAAATATATAACATAGGTTGAGTCTTTTTTAGACATTTTAATGTGGAAAACTTACATAATATACCTTTAAGTAAACATATACTGTAGTATACAGTGTAAGTAGCAGTAATGAACATCAAAGATATTTACAGATGAATGACCACAACATCAGATGTGTTTCATGTGGCCGTACTCTTCATATCTCCAGACGTTTAAAAGAACTGCTGTTTCTGACTTTCTGAACATGAAGGCGTGTGTGTGTGTGTGTGTGCGTGCGTGCACGGTGCGTGCGTGCGTGCAGAAGAAGGCGTATGGTTCGGCCGGAGGCCCCGGGCCTTTTGTTAAGTAAAGGGGACGGTAATTAGGACGGACTTCGTCTGGGGCCAGTGGTGTAATTCGGTGGTGCTGTTAAAGATCAATGGCCGTGCCAACAGATCAAAGCCTTGAGGGGGAAGCTGCAGCCTAAATTAATCAGGGCTTTTATTGTCCGGTCAGGTGGCTGGGAGGAGACCGGTATGTGAACGACACCTGGTCAGGGTCCAGGGGTGCACTGTCAATTAAGCTGTAACTGAGGAGTGTGTGTGTCTAAGTGTGTGTGAGCGCTTTGCTTGCACACCTGTCTTTTCCCTTGAATGAGAACACCTGCATCAACCCTCCACCTTCTTGGTGTGCATGATTTAAAGGACAATTCCGCTTTTTTTACAACTTGGGCTTTTTTTTGTGTGTGTGTTTTTTTAAGTTTTGGTTAACACTGGAGCTGATATTGGGGCCAATTCATAATTAAAGTTTTCTTGCAGAATGCAGGAAAACAAAAAAACGTCAAGAATGATATAAGACCTGCACCACATGCAAGGCTGTCATTGTTTAAGACTTTAAAAACATACAGGTTGTCTCGTACCGCTGTGGACTGTGAAAATGTATGCACAACAGTTCATATCATACGTGTTTTCCGCCGTCATTAACGTTGTGAAACGGGACTACTTTGTTTAAGCAACAAACAACTTGCTGTGGTTTGTAAGAAAACACTGGGATTGCATTAAAATCCAGACTTCTGTGTTATAAATACAGCTGTCACACACAAGAACACAGCAACAAATACTGGACGCAGTTACACCATGACGTCAGACGTGACGTAACTAATGAGCGGAGTTTCATTTTTAAACAGGATGCAAACAACACTGGCTGCATACTTTGATGAGGCTACATTAAGGCTGCACAATATATTGTTTTTTTATCATCATCACAATAAAGACATTGTGAAAGACTGCAACATAACGTGAAAGGGTTTTTTTTGAGTTAGTTGAAAGAAATCGGTACAAAACTGCTCTTTAAAATCTAACTATCATTCTTTCTTTTCTTCTTTTTTTTTTAAATGGTGCCTTTTGTGTTCAGTTCAATGTTCAATTTGTTCAATAAAATGTCAGAAATAACTTCCTTTCAGTTTTTTTTTAATAGCAGAATACTGAAAGCAGCAGAAAGACAGAACTGATACACTGATGAACATATTTATTGCAAGTAAAATCTCGCAATGGTTCAACAGCGTTGACGCAGATTTTCCTCAGATCGTGCAGCTCGAGGCTTCACTGACTGCGGCCACTGGAGGGCACCGTCTACAAATAAAATGTCATTTTGTCACGCAACAACCCCAATGTCTTACAATTACGTGGAATTACAGAGCATTACGTTTCGTAGTAATTGCTACAAACAGAGAATGAGATCGACCTGCAGGAAGCTTCATCTGAGCAGAATAACGACCAAAACTGTGGAAACCTAAATTGGCATTATCTTTTATAGGTCCCTTAAAAACATGTTTCAACACAATGTTCTGTTTCTGATTCCACAAAAAAAAGTGTAATCAATCAGTTAAAAAGTTATATAAATGTGTATGAATGAGCATATATGTTTTATTTTAAAAGTTTAACTGCTGACGTTGATGTAACATGTCTCAGTGTTTCACATCACACTTGTGTAAGTTGCAACTGGACTACGACTGGTTTCTGGCTTTGTGATGTCACAAAATCCTGCTCATATATGTACTCATCATAAAGGAATACGTCACCCCCAAAATGATCATTTGTACATCAATTACTCGCCCAGTGTTGCCTCGAGTATGTTTTAAATAGTAATGTTTTAGTGAAAATGCAGAAGTGAGAAGTACCGAGCGATAAACGAGACTTGGATTATACTGCACGAGTTGTGTGAGTGTTTGTAAATGGATGTTTTGATGTAGTTTTGCTGTAATCTCTATAAACAGATTGTGTATATGAATGTAGAATCTGTAGGGACAAGATTTGAGTAAAATAAGCGATAAACCAAGAATAACACGCGGCGCCTTTCTGAGCGACGTTCTGCTTCTCTTCAAATCACTGAGTTTGTGTCCAAGTCTCATGATGGCGATTCACCTCTGTTTGGTTTTATGTTTTGTACTCCACACCACAACATGTGGTCTATGGGTAAATACATTAATCTGAACCTGGTGTGTGCAGCTGACTTTGATAGCGTGCAGGTAAACGGTCTGTGTGCAGAAGAGGCGGAACGCATCGGCCGAAATGCAATCTCAGAACCCATCGGTTATCATCTGACGGCGATTTAGCTTTTTATTATCCTTTTGTTGTTATTTATCTGCATTTATATGCAGATATCTGTTCACAGAGACGTCGCCTCTCAACTCCAACTCCATTTTTACGTCTCAAACTGCTAATCGGACCGTGAACAACGACCGGCGCTCGGTAGAGGAAGACTCGGCCCCAGATATCCGCCGGCTGCACCGGAAAGCCCGAAATATTGGCCGGCGCCCCCCAGAGGTCAAATCGTAATCAGACCGAATCCAATGGGTTGTGAGATTGGTTTTTGCTGTTGTTAAAGGAAGCCTCCTGTCACTTCAGAGTTTTCTTCAAGAATTCAAGGTAACAGGGTGAATAATTGATACAGAAAGTGGGAAAATACTTTCAGGGAAATGAGAAAACTTGTTTTATTTCTTTATTTAGCATTTAAAATGTATTACTATTATGGATTATGCATTATGGTTTTATTGCATTTTATGTTTTACCACAAGCATATTCCCCATCAACCACATCAAATTCTTTTTTTTAAACTTGCAGCTCTTTCCTTTAAAGTTAAAAATGTAAAGAGCGAAACACAGCGTCCGCTCTAAAAACGAGGCGCTGCTCTCGAACACTTCCCGCTGATGTCACTCTTGATGGGCTCCCACGGATGATGTCAGTGTTTACTCTGTGTTTACTCGGCTCCTGCCCGAGAGATATCGCACCAGGCTACCACGTGGACTCGGGCCTGATGAGAGGATTCCGCGCTCACCGAGCCAGAGCCTCATTTAAGGCTAATCTGTTTGGCCGTGGAAAACAATGACGACGTCATCCGTAATTTGGACCCTCGTGTGAAGCGCGGCGACGGGGGTCTGGCTTTCATCTCTGAATTCCATTCCCGAACACTTTTCACCACAAATTTTTGACTCCGTCTCTACAAAAATTCCCAGAGATTTCCTCGAGGGGGATTACTGGAATTCCGTTACTTGCCGCAAGAGTCCCAGTCTCGTGTCGCCTCTCCTCGTTGAAAATCTGTTCTTCTGAACGCTCCATGTTGCTGCAAGATGACAAACAACCTATGTGAAGTGACTAATGGCTGCCATGCATTATGGAGGCCTATAAAGATTAAGCCCAGCGCTAAGTGGAATCAGAGGGCTGTTGGGAGGTAATTACATGCCAGCCTTTTACGAACACCACGTTTCTTTGGGACGCAGCCAAACCTGCTTTAGTTTTCCTCTTTGATTTAACCCCTGGCTGTAACCTGTGGGGGGGGTGCACAGTCCGTGATCCATGCTAACGTTAGGTCACTGGACTCTTCTCTTTTTAATACGTGCAACATTATCCTGTGGATTCTGAATCTGAATTCCCGTTACATCCGATGCCAGAACCAACAGAAAGCGAGACTGACTTCTTGACCATGCACGGAGATAACGAGATCCAACGGAGTTCTGCTACAAATACCACCCAGAACCTCCTGATTTCATTTTCCCTTCTTTTCACATGTATCGCCTCCCTCCTGCTCTCTCTCTCGTGTGTGGGAGCTCCTCCAACGCTGATCTGACATCAACCTCCTTCTGTCACCAACCTCAACTGTTGCGTGATGAATTATAAAGCCGCAGCGGGTGCAGTCGAACTGTTTTGTGTAACTTAACATCCCCTGGAGTCAGCTGGGTGTAGAGATAGATGAATGGGAGGAGACCGCTGACAGAAGGTGTGTATTTGGTGCCACCTCCAATCTGTCGGTATGAATAGTAATCAGACTGAAGGGTTTGGCGTTCAAGGGATAGTTCAGATTTTTTTTTGGAGTTGTACGAGGTGCTTATGCACACTCGGTGTAGGACGTGACGTGCAGGTACGGAAACTCAGCAATGTACTGCTGTGGACGGGGGCCACACAGCAAAACTGGTTCATACAGACTTATACGTTTTGGTGTGCGGTTAGTTTGTTGTGTTTGTTGTGTGACTTTGGTGTTTCGAAGGGTTTGGAACGAGCAAAAAGAACAAACAAACTCCTGCGTTCTGCGATGTAAAATTATTGTTTTTGTCAAAGGAGTCTGGTGGCTTTGACGAGAGCACAGATAACGGCTTCAGTTCCCCCGGCGTAAAACTTAAACAGGACTGTTTGACGGCAAAGTATCTCAAACTTCCCCAGCCAGCCTGTTCCCAGCTCACGTCCAGCCGCTGGGAGTCTCCGCTCCTCCTCCTCCTGTTTTCTGACAGGGTGTGTCTAGATTCCACACATATGGTGCTTCCTTCACAGAAAAAAATCATTTAATTACATTTAAATGTAACTTAATTTAATTCCAGCCACTGACCAGGCAGGAAGGACCAGTCTGGGTCCAGCACTGAGGCCTGGGAAACTCTGGCTGCAGTGAAAATATTCTAAATATAGCGTTGATTTTCTTTCATCCGTTTCTAATGTTATCAGCCCATTTAATGGCCGTTATCAGTTGTTATCAGCCTCATACATATGGGTTAGAAGGAGCCTGCTCCACCTACTAGAAGGTGCAGAAAGCCGCTATCAGCCCATTAAATGGTCAGTCGCAGTTTCGTTGAGGTGCCAAAACTACAGTTTAGTAAAACAGATCATGCTTTGGATTAAATACCTCACGTTACTGAATTTGCATCACTTTTGTTACATTTAGGCACCGAAACTACATGTGTAGGTTTAGTAGTAGTATTTACTTATACTTTATTCAGTCATCACAAACAATACAATAAGTGCAAACAGCATACACAACAATATATACAATATATTATACAATAGGTATACAGCCAGACTAACAAAAGTCAAGTCTTCTGTATTATTTATATAATGCTACTTTCATTAGGTTTAAGCACCGAAACTACATGTGCAGGTTTAGTAAAAACAGATCATGGTTTGGATAAAACGTTTGCTCCTGTCATATCTGCCATGGCCACTAGACGGCGGCGCCTAACAATAAACGTTGATATAGTAGCCCATTTGATGGGCTGATAACGGCCTTCCGGACCTACTAGCAGGGGGAGCACTGTCACTACCCGATCCGTACCAGAAACAGGATCCGTACACATACAACCGTTCTGCGCATGCGGCTGCCGTCAGTCAGTACTGAGCATGTGCAGCTCTCAACACAGATAGAAACAAAGTGAGATGACTCAATCGTTAGCGTTTTCCATCATCAGCTCTGAAAAAACAAAGTTTAATTCAGAAAGTTTAGACTTTTCATAACAAGTTTTAACATCTTCTGGATCTCTGATGAGAGATATAATGCGAATATATGTGACTTATATCTACTTATATCATATTTATAAGCAGATATATGTGT
>JAOVVB010233747.1:0-10089 GCA_028570985.1 Heterobranchus longifilis
ACACACACCTTGCTTTTAACGCCGCCTGATCAAAACAACTGATGCATGCAACTGCAAAGGCAGCATCACACGTCTGTGTTTGAAAAGTTATGGATTTTAAAGTTTCATATTAACATTTGATGTCATTTTGCAGCTCTTTGCTAAAAAAAAAAAAAACTACTAAGTGGCTTTTGACAGATTTCTGTTTGGCAGCAGAAGATTGGATACACACAAGCACATAAACCCATTATTTACTTTTGTATAATTACTTTACAGTTTACTTTAGAATTAAATCCGACATAAACAAGACAGGAATGTTGCTTCGCTCGATCTCCGCTCGCAGATTTCGACATCGATTCTCGTTACGTAAGCTCGGCTCACACCTGACGAGGTGTCATGCGCCGCATGTGTCCCTCCACGTGTGTTTCCCGCGTGACGGCCGCTTAGACACCGATATCAGGCAGCAGGCGCTGGGTGGTGAGGAGCAGCTCGGCGATATCCGTCGGCCTCAGTAATCTGGTGGACAAAACCAGCACCTGGAGCAGAGCACAACACACTCATTAAGGTTAAAATAGATCACCGTGAGTAACGCGACACTTACTAATGAAGCAGACATGAATGTGAGGGGAAACACGTGCAATCAACAAGGTGCACGGATCAGGTGCCCGGCAAGAGCTTTATTTACTTAATTTGATTGAATGACTTCTGACAGGATGCTGCAGCCGCTCTGTTTGTTTTCATTCTTTCACTGTTTTTAATAAATCTCTTATCAACTTATTTCACCAGAATTATACAGTCTGTATTAATACTGATACTTTCCAGATACTTTGATCACATGATGTGTAGTGAGTACTTTGATAACATGGTGTGTAGTGAGTACTTTGATAACATGGGCTGTACTGAGTACTTTGATCATATAGTCTGTAATGAGTACTTTGATAACATGGTGTGTAGTGAGTACTTTGATAACACGGGCTGTACTGAGTACTTTGATCATATAGTCTGTAATGAGTACTTTGATAACATGGGCTGTAGTGAGTACTTTGATAACACGGGCTGTACTGAGTACTTTGATCATATAGTCTGTAGAGAGTACTTTGATCATATAGTCTGTAGTGAGTACTTTGATAATATAGTCTGTAATGAGTACTTTGATAACATGGGCTGTAGTGAGTACTTTGATCATATAGTCTGTAGAGAGTACTTTGATCATATAGTCTGTAGTGAGTACTTTGATAACATGGGCTGTAATGAGTACTTTGATAACACGGGCTGTAGTGAGTACTTTGATAACACGGGCTGTACTGAGTACTTTGATAACACGGGCTGTACTGAGTACTTTGATAACATCAGGAACCTTGAAAATATAGCTGGTAATAAGTACCTTGATAATAGTGCAACTAAGTGCATGTGTACATATGTTGGCATGATGTCACAGGGTACCAAGGATGGAGACTTTTTAAAGTTTTTTTTAGACTTTTTTTAATGTATTTATTTATTTTTGTCTAAGAATGTAAATAAAAAAGTAAGTTAAAAGCTGTAAAAGCGTATTCAGAGACCAACACGTTAGATTGGTGTCACATTTAAATAATGAGGTTCATGTCTGAAAAGGTTTTAGAACATTTGTAACGTCTGAGAGTTCAAGCTGTGCAGAGCTGTGTCTTTTTATTTTCCATGTAAAGAAGCAAACTACCGGCACAAACGAGCCGAGCTGCCGCTAATGTTCGCTCAGCTTGTTTCTCTGATAACTTCAGATTAAAACATGAGGCTAACAATGACCAAGATCCAAACAGTGAAAAGTGAACTGTGGCTTAAAACTGGAGTAACAAGTCCGCTTCTGGCAGACGACCACAATGTAACGGACCGTTAGCTTGAATAAAATTTCTCTGGGTTTGAAAATTGTCGGAGACATTTGGGATAATGTAAGTACACAACTCAACAAAATACACAACATGTTATGTATATAGAATGTTACATATTTTACCTTTACTTTAGTGAATGTTTGCCCTCTTTTGCGTGCTTTGTAGTTAGAATAAACCCCCCCCCCCGTCCTGTTACAGTATGTTGTATAACAGAGCAGCTCTGTTCCTCCGGCAGCAGTGTTGCTTTAACTCGGGGTCAGCAGCTAAATCTGGCGGCGGGCCTGTTTGTAGTGGCAGAGTTCGTATGTTTCAGAGGAATTTAGTCCGAGTGCATGACCGAAACATTGCGGTTTGTTTTTCAGTGCAACTGTTCATCAACGTCTGGTCCACAGACATCCGCCGTCATGCAAACACACACTTTGTTGCATACAGTATGTTGCGTACAGTTAGAGTGTGTGTGTGCTGAGGTCAGTGTGTGTGTGTGTGTGTGTGTGGGCCAGCTGGTTATTGTATAAGCTCGTCCTTATTCAGTTTTGCTGATTACAGATGGGAGTCTTTGATCATCGCCAGGCCTTTCATTGCCTCTGGCCTCCTTCTCAAAGCCTTTTATTAAGACAAAAACCCCACGTTACCCAGCCTGATCTCCCTCTGCTCCTTCCTGCTCTCGCACATGAGGAAACGCATTCATCTGCATGTTTTGCACGTCGGTGTGGGCTGCATACGTAAACGGCACTTAAACCGCACGAGCTCACGCGCAGGAGGACGCGACGTCTCATGGATGCAATTACAGTGTTAATATGTGCAAAGATCAGCTGACTGTCACCCCGTGCAGCTGATCTGAGCCACCTGCGTATGTAGGTCACCGTTAATTTTTGCTCGCTCAGGGCCGGTCTGAAACGTGACCTCCGAGGGTCACAGCAGCGCAGAGTCTCTCCACAGTTTTGTCTCAGATTATTTGATGTAAGAGATGACTCAATTCAATTCAACTCAGTTCAATTCAGTCGACTCCATTTGAATGTTTCTTATTGAATTTGTATCTTACAGTTTTGCATGAATGCTTTTCATGAACATGAACATTTTAATGAGTCATCTGTATCCTCCAACATGAAGGCTGTTGATGAATCATCCGCACATAATATGCTTCTTCAGTGTTTTTAATTGATACATCAATAATACATCAATAATACATCAATAATATATCCATCTTCAAGGTAGAGATGCTCACCTTTCTTTGTTACTGAAAGACTGGCCTGTTTCCAAAAAACTCTACTGACTGAGTCAACACTGAGTGACATGTTTCACCCTGAATTTGCATTTTCACTTATGTGAATTTTTATTCGTTGGAATCAGCTAAGGCTGCATTCACACCAAATCAGGCGTTGCGGCGAAAACGCCAGTCCTCCCATTCATTTGAATGTGGGTAGGCTGCAGAGGTGGGGACAGATTACTTTGCATGGCAGCTGGATTCCCGCGATATCACGAAATCACACGATCGCACAATCCATCTCACCAGGCTCCAAGTGAAGCGTTTCAGTGCGGCCAAAATCTGACCAGAAAAATCAGCGTCCTGCGAGGAGCTACCGGCAGGTATGGCCGTGGTTTCGGTGTGTGAGCTGTGTGACTGTTCATTCAAAACAACAATGGCGGCTCTGTGTTGATGCTGTGAAACAGCAATAGCGTCGGTTATATCACAACTGGAGAATATTTCTGAGAAAGAAGAGCAAAGAACGGCACTGAAGGCTTTTCTACACTTCTGCACGAGTTTGATAGACAGATGGTTCGTCCAATCACCCGCCAGGTATTTTTTTGAAAGCTCCCGCCCTTTTCCAAACAGTTTCTGATGACGACTTCTCAGATGGTTCTGTGAAAATAAACCATCTGACGGCGTCAGGTTAGGGGACAGCAGGGGGGAAAATATAACAAATGCAGCAGCCCTGCAGCAAAAAGTTGAAACTGAATCAATTGTGGTCGCAGATCACGTAACTGGCAGTCAGGCAAAACATAGTCTGGCTTACCAGGTGACCTGCGCCTGGATAAAGCCTTATTTCCTGTTTTCCCAGAGACAGGAAGTCAACAACGGCAACAGCCTCCGAGTTATCAACAAATATGCTGAAAATGACAAGTTTTGAAGATTTGGACTGTACAGTAAGACAGGCTGCTCTGTCGTTTCAGTGACTGATTGTAAAGATCTACAAAGAATGTGTTTACAACATTTTCGACGATTGTGATAGAGAGAGGGGTTTTTTTTAGAGGGAGTGAAAGCGCACTGAATCCAGACCTTCCTCCAGCGCGGACATAGCGCTGTGGAGATAAGTCTGGCTACGCGAGACGAGGCAAAACACAATGGAGTGCAACGTTATATTTCACGTGTAGTCACTCACTGTGGTCTTGTGTACCAGTTTAAAACCCACTGTAATGAGAGACCTCACATCCTGGTTAGTTATTTAAAGTTAGTGGACGACCGCTCTACCTACTGAGCTATTCTAGTGGGACCTGAAACACGAAAGTACAATTAATTCTGTTCTTTCTCTTCAGAGATCAGGAGGATTTCACCAGCCCTGCTGAAGCGACAGTCTGACAGAACAAACTTTGCGTTCAAGCTTTGCCGGGTTTTTGTTCGATGCCAAAGGAAAATAAAAACGGAGCTGAACATCACAAAAAAAAAACAGAATAGAATGCAAACTCTAATAATAACAACTAACAAATTGGAAACACAGCAGCTCATGCAGGGACGTTGTGTTTACTCACCTGCGTCCCTGGTTTGTGCGCGGCGGCGATCTCTTTGATGAGACGAAGCTCCGAGGGCGTGACTCCGCCAACCAGGAAGAGGAGGAGCAGAGGGTTGTCGCTGGGGTGTGGACGACTCACCTGGAGTTAAGACGGGACATTGCGATTGGTCAGTGTATTTTTAATTCATTCATTTTGTTTGTGTCTGTGGTGCAGGAGGCACTTCATCATTTCCTCTCTCTGTGTTTTGACGCCGAGTCACTGCACAGCTGGACACATGTGGTGACACTGATGAGAGCGGACTCTATCGGCACACAGGTCGCTACGACTCAAAACAAAGCTCTCTCACCCGAGTGTTATGACGGCTGACACGTGGATATGCACGCAGGTGCAGAAACACACACACTCTCATACAACACATGCAGACACAAACAAATATCCCACACCACCTGTTTTAGGAAGCTTTTCACTGACATTTGCTCATACAGCAAAGATCTGTCACGTAAAGATGAATTTTAACAGCAGCAGGGTAAAGTCTGGTGTTTTTGCCGAGCGCGATTGGCTGCCGGGGAATAATGGCTTTGTGCCGTTGCTGTCGTGCCATTGGTTGCCGGGCTACAGCCAGGACACGCCTGCAGCCTGTGAATGCAAACGGAGCAATCAGAGCTGCAGGGGGCGGACCCGAGGAGAGAGTGGCTGTACACGTGAAGCCCCAGCAGGCTGGGGTGAAGCATGTCAAGGATGATTCAACATGTGTTAAATGAAAAAATGTGAGAAACAAATGTCTTCTTGTGTATTTTTTGACACGGATTCGGTGACACAGGCACATGTGCATCACCAGATGCATGTTTTGGTTTTGTTTTTGGCATTTTAACCACAAAAGCAGAAACACGGGAGACAAGAGGGGGGACAAGGATGGAATCAGGCTCAGATCAGAGTGTGGACCATGTGTACTGCCATGGGACAAACTGGGAGGGGGAGGGGCTTCTGGAAGTGTGTAGAGATAAGATGTGAAATGTGCCAACAAGTGTAAGCGAGGAGAAGAAAAACATTATTCTACTCTATGTCCCGATTAGGGCTTGAACGATTGGACAAATATATCGAACTGCGATTATTCTGACTGTGATGTTGTATGATGAAAATGATCATTGATCATCATTCTCATCATGAGAAAAAGAATGCACAAATGATCATTCCCTCCAATATTGTGAAAGCGATATGATTCACAATATTGGAGGGAATGATCATTTTTGCATTCTTTTTCTCATTTTCATTGAAAAACATTGCAAGTATTTTTTGTACCATACAAAGATTTTTTCTTAAGTCTGTGTGGAACTCAGTTCATGGTCTGAAAATGGTGTTTTGACACATATTTTTTGCATTTAACAAATATTGTGGCTCCTGTGATTTGGATACTGCACTAGTCCATGTTGTAATTTCGATTAAATTCTGATTAATTGTTCAGCCGTAATCCTGATGATAAAAGACATCCACAGGCTTTCACTTGATGTAAATTCTTCTTCAGATGGAAAGTAGCTGAATCTCGTACAAAGCATATTTTCTCTTCTCTGACATGAGTGTACTTTTGTACATTGTTCCCTAAAGTTAATAAACTAAACAAACTCCAGCTGCCGGCTGTGAGCTGCTTTTGGCAGAAATCCACTGTTCCTGTCTGGAACAAAGAAACAAAGAAACAATATAAAAAATATAATAAATAAAAAATGTCACTAGAGCAGTGATTTTATTTTGATGTACCACCTGTCAACTGGAGACCGTATTTCAAAATAAAAGCAGTGCTCCACAAATTCACATTTCAACATTTTGAAGTCACTTCTTTTTTTTTCGACCCACATGCGTTTACTTTTGGATCGGGACCCAGCAGTTGGGAGCCACTGCTCTATGTGATATCACAGCTGATATATCAGGTGCTGCAGACGGATTTTCAAGTTTGGAGCATGTTGCCAGTGTTACTCACTAAAGTCACTTTCTCACTGGCCAAAAAAACCCACTAACACCCTCTAACATCTGGCTTCTGTCTTTAGTGGGAAAGGTTACAATCGGCATTAATTCCAGCGACAAATGACTCTGCAGTAGTTCAGATATTTATCCGCTCAGGTCTGATCAGCAGTGATGGAAATATGACACTCTGGGGTGAATTTTCGCTCCTTTTCCAGCGTGACACCATGACGTGCGTCGCCTCCGTCTGCAACTTCTGCGACTCTTTGTCATCTCAGCCACAAATTCCATCCGTCTCCATCCAAGCAGCGCTCGAACATCCAAATGATTTGGCACAGAGTTTAAAAGAGAGACTGAATAAGTAGCAGATATAAACAATAAGTAACCAGCATAACATTTTCTCTGGCCTCCATGCTGATTTCTACTGTTTCCTAACCCTGTTTTCTGGTGCATTCGTGACTGTAGTCTGGCTGGGTACGTAAACAGTGTCGGCATAAAGCCTCCGCTGAGAGGAGACCCCCGGCCGGAGGAAGTCCCTCCTTCCTTCCGTGTGGTTCTCAAAGCCCCTTCTCTGCAGCCGGAGCGTAGCGCCGCCCAAGATGATTGTGATTGGTTTAAAGAAATATAAACAGGCGAGGGAGTTGTTTCCACTGTACCAGAGTGAAAGACATTCAATCCAGACCTTCCTCTCAGCGTGGACGCCGTGCTGTGGAGTCAGGTCTGGCTACACGAGACTACGGTGAACGTGACACACCAGAAAAAAACCCAGAAAGGCACAGAGACAGAGCACATTTAAGCCCCGCCCACACCGGAGAGGAAAACAATTCACTGCTCTCCACTGACTTTGTATTACGTGAGGATGCATACTTCTCAATTCTGTCTGCAAGCAAACAGAGAAATCCCTAAAAGTTTTTGTGAGGTCAGACACATGACCAACAGTTTAAAGAGTTTATAAGCTGCAGAACCAAAAACTGATCTATTAACACAGTTGTTATAATACTGAGAAAACATTTAAATGATAAAATGTAATTGTCCCGTGTAAAACAGTTTCTTCTTGCTAACTAGTTTTCCTCTTTTCCGGTCTGTCTGACGACAGCAGGCTGGTGCTTTTGCATCCCACGTGCCACCTCCCACCTCCTCACTGTTTGTATACAAATAATTGGTCTATGAGATTACAAAGCAATGTGCCACACTGTCAGTTCTTGTCGCACACGTGAGAAACATGCCTTCACAGTGGAGAGCAAGTCTCGCCGTCCTCGTGGAACAACAGCCACGGTAAGCAAATAGGACTTAAAACGTATATTTGGTTGCTGGCGTTCGTCAGATGGAGGAACTGCAGCTGAATCATGAAGCTCCTGCTCCTTACTGATGGAGGAGCAGGAGCCAGATCTCCTGTTGAAACAAAGACTAAACATAGAAGCCCAGACACAAACTCACACGTACACAGTTTGGTTACGGGCAGTTTAAGACGACAGTTTAAGCAACAGAATCCAGACTGCAGGGTCCCGGGTGTTTAATGATACAAACTGTGGCGTACGCATGAGCCTCTGTGGTTAAAAATAGACGTTTTATTGGGTTGTTTTATAGCATAAAGGAATGCTCCTATAGAATGATCCAAGTCCAGGTTTATAGATTTAGTCTGTCTGAGTTTGTGGTTCGTGGTCCAACTTTCTTAATTTGTGTAAAACCAGGCCACGGTTACACAACCAGTCTAATTCCCCCCCCCCCCCCCGGGTAATCATCAGTTTAAGCAGGCCCAGATGTGGGATAATCAGAGCACGGATAGTGATCTGCTCTGCGGTGGATATACATTACCCACAAGCCCAAAACTACATGTCTGTTAGAGAAGAAAACATTTGGCCTAAATATGAATACAACCCTGAAAAGTCTTTGTGTCTCCCTCTGATGCTTTCAAAACTTGGAAAAACAAAACTGTAAAAGAAAGAATGAATAACTAAATTAGTGATGGAAAGTGGATAATTCCCGCCAACAATTTCCCATTCTCTGCAAATCCAAAGGTGAAATTTGGGTTATGGATTAATAAGGATATTAGGGTTTCTTGTTATTGAAAACAGATTACTGTCTTATCTTCCAGTGTTTCTGTCCCTGTGAAGCTTTGATCCTCAAGTACCTGGACCACACTGAGCCGGCGTCATCCGAGGATTACATTTTGCCTTAAAAATAAATGTGACTCTTTGGAGCAGTGACCTGGTGTAACACTTCAATACATTTAATTATTGTTAAACACATCAATTTGATTAAAATCTACATTTGTAGACTGGTTACTCTTTTGGAAGTATCTAAATTAATAATTTAAGATTTTCCTTAAAGTCTGAGTTAAGGTTTCCTTAAAATAAAACCAGTTGCACAAAACACCCTTAAGTCTTCTCCTTAAGGTTTCTTTAAAATGTTCACTTAAGTATTTAAGGTTTTCTCTTTATCTTGGTCCTAATACTTGAGGAATCCCTTAAAGTTAGTTAAACTGTTGCACAAAAGACCTTAGAAGTCAAATTAAGGAAAAAACTCTGCATCCCGACAAGAGTTTTCTGTGTCCAGGAGAAACCGATGGATATGTTGAATGATGAGAAATCGATTTTACCGGAAATCAATTTATGACGGGACTCACATCAGGGTTCAAGTTAGTTTTGTTTGTTTGTTTCAGAAATTTTGAACTTATAGACAACTCAAATACAAGTCAAATACATTTAGTAAACATTCATACTGACTTCTTGTCCTTTTTCATCAGCCACAGTGCAAAGACACGGTCGCCATGGAAACTAGAATTGTACTGCAGTAAAATCTCTTTCAATGCAGTAAACGTTTTTCCTTAACTAAGGAAACATTGTAAAGCATTCTGTGCAACACTCTTTACAAAAATCCAGCAAATGCAGGCCACACAAAAAACACCAACACATTTTTTTGCTCCATATCCTATATTTCACCCAGTTTTCACAAAACATCGCCCCAAAAGCACTGTGGGCATTTGTTTCCCCATATAAGTGGTTAACGAAGTCCAGGCCAGAGCATGTGAGCGGGAGGATTTTGGATGGAGCGCAGAGCATATGTTTGAAAAAGTTGGAGCGTCGTCTTATCTCCCGCTCCGGTGCCGCTCGCAGCATGGCAGAGCCAGGCTCACGCTGTGCACGCAGAGAACAGTGCACGGAGCACTGGTGCATCTGGAGGACTTGTTTTTGGCTGGCGGGTAAACGAGGAGCTCTGGGTACTGCCATCACGGAGGGAGGGCTGAACAATTAATCTGAATTTTATTGAATCGCAGCAGGCGCAATATTAGTTAAAGGCAAAATATGTGTCAAAATTCCATTTTAAATTAAATATTGTGCTGCTGCAGAGACGTCCCGATCATTTCCTGTATGTGTGTTTAGTTACGGCCCCGCCTCTTTAGAAATGTATTGATTCCAATGGAAGAAGTGAACGTGATCACAGTAGTCACCAAAGTAAATATTGGACCCAGTTTCCACAAGAAGCCTCATATCTCTTGAACAATCTGATACTAAAATGACATTTTTCAGACGGACAGATCAGGAGAAAATTAACTTTGTTCGAG
>JAOVVB010233748.1:0-10088 GCA_028570985.1 Heterobranchus longifilis
AGGAAGTGATGTCATGAGGACTCATTTACAGACCAGGGGACAGGAAGTGATGTCATGAGGACTCATTTACAGACCAGAGGACAGGAAGTGATGTCATGAGGACTCATTTACAGACCAGGAGACAGGAAGTGATGTCATGATGACTCATTTTAAGGGAACTACAAACCGGGGCGTCCTACTGTGGGAAATGTAGGCGGCAGGTTTTGACGAGGAAGAAGAATGTGTGGAACAAAACAGACAACATCTCTGGTTCTGCTGCATCGATTTCTGTTATAAATCTGATAACCCTGATGACATCACTATGACATAATCAGACTCAACAAAGCTCCTCTAAAAAAAATAAAAAACAAAGCTCCCCTACAGAGCCACAGGCGAGGGGGAACTCCGTCATCGGATTACGACCCAAAGTCAGTTTAGTCGATGCGCTTCTGTGTTCTGCATTTTTATTTTTACACCGTCAGTGTTTCTCATTGAATCACTGCTGACAGATAACACGTCCACTTGC
Source organism: Heterobranchus longifilis (assembly GCA_028570985.1). Lineage (NCBI taxonomy): Eukaryota > Metazoa > Chordata > Actinopteri > Siluriformes > Clariidae > Heterobranchus > Heterobranchus longifilis. The sequence goes on from JAOVVB010233748.1 coordinate 506, forward strand.
CAATGTTTATTACAGGATTTGGCAAAAATCAAACACTTCTCTTGGCCTCAACTTCTTCAACCAACACACCAACTTCTGCTGGTAAATCTTCCGCTCCGCTGCCAGCGAGTTACTAATACAAGATGCTGTATAGCAAGTCGGGTCTGGTAAACACAACGGGAATAGCTGCAGGGCCATAAATGTGTGTTTGTGTGTGTTTTATGGAAATAATAACACGCACATTTCATTTCACTGCAGCCACCCGTGCAGGAAACTTTCATTAAAATCAACATTGCTGGTGACTTTTTGTCTGTGATGAATACATTATATAAGATGTAAATGTAGAAATACATTTTATGGAGCTGCAGGGATGATATATGAAAGGATGCAGCATGGAGTGTGTTCATTTCCATTCATGGGATGTTGAGGATGTTAACAGTGATTTGCAGAGTGCCGGCCTGTGGACCGGTGAGTCACGGTTCAGATGACGAGGACGAGGATGAGGACTCTCATCTGGTCGAGGGCTTCGCTTTTTCCAAAACTGTACCAGAGCCCAAAAAGGACCAGACCAGTGTTACAAATAAAGCACATGTGAAAGTCAAGTTTCCACATGGTCTACGAGGGCCTACGAGGACTTTTTGACTGGTTATGAAACTGTCTCAATTTACTACCTATGTGCACATCAGCGACAATATTTGGATATTTCTATACCGTTATTTTAATATACATGTTCCGGGGTCGGGAGCAGACGACGGTGCGACGGAGGTATCTGTGTTTACATCAAGTTATCCAGGCTCATGGAACTTTATTTTTAAACTTATATCTTGTGGTTATGACTAGCAAAACGAATAACAGAAAAACTAAAAGGGAAAGTGATCGAGCATGGGGGAAAACATTGGTCAACATTGGTCGCTAATGAAATCTGAAAGAATTAAAAACCACGTCCTCCTACAGGTATGTTTTATGTCTGTTTTATTTATGAAATGCATTGTGAGACGTGGTTCTATATCAATATATGAAGTTACGTCCTCTGAATACTTGTGCTGCTAACGTTAGCTAACATGCTGCTAACGTTAGCTAACATGCTGCTAACGTTAGCTAACATGCTGCTAACGTTATGTCTATTTTATTAACATGCTGCTAACGTTAGCTAACATGCTGCTAACGTTAGCTAACATGCTGCTACAAGTATGTTAGCATAACAGAAAGACTACAGAGGACGGTGGACATTAATACAACTGGATTATAACCTAACATTATAATGTTGACCTTCCTACACAGATATATCTGCTGTTATTATTATTATGAAGACATATATTACTGAGGAATATTAAAACACTACAGTTTTTGTCCGAAGGAGCCGCTAAAATCAACACAAAATATTTAATAACATTTAAACGGGTGTGTTATAAACAAATTCACCCCCTGTACAGTTATCATGAATAGGGAAATTAGCTATAAAGACCAAAATACTTTTTTGTACCAGGCTGTTTATTTCTGCTGTAAAGCTGAGCATTTTAACATGGAGCTCTATGGAGAGTTGCTCTGTTTTGGAGCCGGCCTCACGCGGTCACTCGATGCAGTTTCTGGCACTTCCGTGTCGGCGTCACGGCTCAGACAATATAATGATACAAGGGGTTAACTGTCTTATCCTGCCTCAGTATCAAAGTACACTTTGACAAATATCACTTTTGAATGACTGTAGCTGCCAGTTATTGGTGCAGTCTGCAATACGCTGGTAAACGCCCCCACACTCATAATATTTATGCCTGCAATTTGAAAAGATTTTAGAAGCAGATTTTGTTTGCATCTTATGCACAAGCACCCACACACACACACACACACACACACACACACACACACAGGCCATACAACACACATCCCTGCCAATGCACTAATGTCATTCCACTGATTAACAGCTGATGGCAGTAACACACTAAGAAACGTAGCAAAGACGGGGAAAAAGACTGAATGATATGCAGAGTCAGCTTTGCAAATGTTTTGTGATGGAGGAAATGCATTTGACATATTTAACATTACAGTTTGTGCTTTCCAAAACAAATCCACGGGGTGCCTGTGTCATGTAATGCTGGAATTTGAGTCTGCCAACAAATACAAAGGCTCAACAGTTTCAGGAGAGTGAGAGTGAACAAACAGCAGAGCCGAGTAAACAGGGAGGCAGGAGGGCCAGAGCTAACAGAGGAGACACGCAGCCAACTTCATTAGTGGCAAAACTTTCTGAGACAAATGTTGTTCAGGTTGCTCACAATTAACACTTTCCCCCCCACTGACCATATATTCTGACACTCTGTGTTTTCACTGTGGGGGGGGGGGGGTGTGTGTGTGTGTGTGTGTGTGTGGGGAGGGGTGTGTGTGTGTGTGTGAGAGAACACACTGCACCAGTTGTAAAGTCTTCACGTTGGTTACCTGTCAGATTCCGTATTGATTTTTAAATGATTTGACTTGTTTTTAAAGCTCTGTGGTCCTGCACCGACACGTCACAAATGATTACGGTGTATTAAACTGTGGTGACGCTGCTTTTTCCCATGATGCTCTGCTGCCTGAGGACCTGAGAGGAGCTGCAACAAACATAAACTGAAAACTTACCTTTTAACCATTTGATTAAAGATGGTTTTATTATAATTTTATGGTTTTACTCACTTATTTTATTGTATTCATAGTGTCATTTTACACATTTATCATTATTATTATTATTATTATTATTATTATTATTATTATTATTATTATTATTATTATAATATATATATTTTTAAATCAGTTTTCTCTGATTACTACTTTACTTTTCTTTTTTTTAATCTCTTGTATCAATTGTATTTGTCCTTCTGAGTTTTTACCTTTTTTTTAATCTAGTTTTTAGTTTAGCTTAGATCTCCTGTCTTCATTATTTTAACCTTTAATCAAGATTTTATCTCACACTTTTTTCTTATTATAGCTATTATAGCAATCTATTTCATTATGTTCTTAATTTTTTATTGTCTTGCGTGCATTGGTCTCTAGTTTATTATTATTATTATTATTATTATTATTATTATTATTATTATTATTATTATTATTATTATTATGCTGGTAAAATAAATAAGTGGCTAGTAGATTTGCTTCACTTACTAACCAAAAAACAATGGTAATCTACTGAGTGGCTGGTAGATTTTGAACTTTCAGTAGCCATTTGGCTGGTGGACTAAAAAGTTAATTTTAGACCCTGGAGGGGCTCCTTCCCTGGGGTGGATCTGAGTGAATCTCGGAGGTGACTGGAGGTGAAAAATGGCTCATTTTTCTGGGTTTTCTCATCCATATAACGATAAGTTTTTATATTTAGGCAAACAGACGTGGCCAGAGATGATAGAAATGATTATTTGTCAAAAAATGCAATTTTCTCAGCTTTTGTCCGAAATGTGTCTGATGAAAATGACCAACATTCAAGTGTTGATAAAAGAGAATGACTGAAACTAGAATAAACAGCTTTTTTTGTGTGTGGATAAAAATGGAAGGTCTGATCTTTCTTTTGATATATTCACTGTTTACATATTCATAGAAGAAAATATTCAGGGGGTCTTGAAAGATTAGTGCACATGCTGGTGGTGGCTGGCAACTGGGGAAAGTATTATTATCAATAACTGTGAATGGAAAATAAAACTAATTTAACAAGAAAATGATAGAGGGAGGAAATTACCAGCAGAATACAGAAAAAAACACACTGCTAGAGGAGATTTTAAGATGTCAAAAACACTAAATTCAACTATTCTCAACATTCTGAGGTCTTGAGTTTGAAACATAATTTCAGAAATGTAAACATTTGTGTGCCTTCGTGTGTTGCAGCTCCTGAGACGGTAGCGTCCTCCTACCTGTACACTCCGGGCGGTGTCTGTGGGATGACGAAGCTCTTCTCCAGGTCACGGAGAACGTCGTTCAGCATCCGCACGTGGGAGGGGTCGCGCTCTTTAGGGTCGTTTGCCGGCCGCATGGTTTCTGACTGGAAGAAAGCTGCGTGGTCTCTGAGAGACGAGGCTGACGACAGCATGGCCTGAGTTACCACGCTCTTGTCTAGACACACACACACACACACACACACGGTACGGGAGAAAAAAAACTGAACTTAACTTTAAGGTATGCAATTGTCTGTTCCAGGAATAGTTGTGGGCTTAAATTATATAACAAGTACATATGGAAAACAAGTTGCACAGAATCAAGGTTTTCTGATGAACGAGTTTGTGATATCTTAACGTTGTGAAATGGAAATAGTTGGTTAGGTTAAAGCACCAAAACTACTTGGATAAAAATGAAAAAAATAAAAGGTTTTGGGTTAAAACAACAATCTTCCATGTGGGAATTTGGCTGGAAGAACATTTTAAGGTTCTTTATAAAATTAAAAAGTCAAAAAGTAACAATGCTGACTGTGGTCAATGTTGGAGAATGTGTGGTCATATGTCTGCTGGTCCTATTATTTCTAGTGGTCAATAATCAGTTCAGAGCTTGATTGTAATTTCAGTGTATCTGGGAAACATACCAACAAACCTCAATAAGCAAGACAGAGATTTATTACAAATATTACTAGCAGGGAGTAAAAAGCAGCGACCAGGAGACGGATAAACAAAGAGCTGAATGGACAGAAATACTTCAGGATATAATGGAACGATGGACTTTTTCTCTGAGACATGCCAGTGAGAAATGTGAAAGATATTGGGAAAATGTAACTCTGAATTGATTTCTTTATTGTATATTGTTCTTGTTTGGAAAACGTTGTTTTGTGGACTTCAGTTTATTAATGTGTGGAGGACGACTCCTTAAAAACATCCTGGCTGTGCATGAATCAGGTCCACGGATCATAAGGACCTCGAGGATTTCAAAGGACAATCAAGGACAGGAAGGACCCACAGTCCTCGATACTGCAGCTCCTTTTTGTTTATATTTCACACAATGTCAAGCATTTCATCTAACCTGTGACCCTGCCTGCTGTCTTTGTCAAGAAAAACAATAAAAAATAACGTTGGAAAAAAACAAACTTCCATGTGTAACGAACAATTCAACACAATTCACCTGAATTTAATTTAGATGACACAGACGCAATGAGATAATAATAATGATAATAATCTTTAGGTAATAATTCCCCACATCACATGATCTGTGAGTAGTTCCTGGTAGTTATAGTTACAGTACGGACGTGGTTTAGGTGTTCCTTCAAAACAACAACGGCGGCTCCGTGTCGACGCTGCGATACTGCAGATAAACTGGATTATATCAGAACTGGAGAATATTTATTCATTAAAAGACGAGCAAAGAACGACACTGAAGGCTTCTCTGCTCTTCTCCTGACTGACAGATGGTTCGTCCAATCAGCTGCCAGGTATTTATTTTGAAAGCCCCTTTTCCAAACAGTTTCTAATAACAGCTGCTCGACGTCATGGTGTCAGGGTGACAACACTTCAAAACAGAATTCTTCGTAATCAATCAATGTGGGTTTTTTTTTATTGGGCTGCACATACAAACATTGTTTCTACATGTATGTCCTTTATGCCCCCAAACAAACATGCAATCTGTATCTGGATATCTTTTCTGGATTAGCAAAAAAAAACAAGTGAATGTGGGTGCAAATGCACACAGAGATAAAAGCAGTGTACACAGTGTGACCACACTCTTATGAAGAAAACTGCACCCAACATGTTGAAAGGTCACCTCTTCCTGTTACCATGGCTACCAGTCAAAAAGCTGCCGCTGACCTGGCAAAGGAGAAACAGGATGAGACGCTGCAGGACGCTGCAGGACGCTGCTCTGACGTGCAGGTAGAGAAAACTAGCACCAGTGCTAACAGACTTTTCCACTGGTTGAATTCTTATGTCGTGTTCACACCAGGCGCAAATAAATTAATTTGTGTGAATGAATTACATATAAAGTCAACGTAAAGACGCGGTTAGACGCGAGTTCCAGCCGGGCGACGTGAATGACGCAAATTCGCTCATTCGTGTGAGTTGAAATATCTGAGCTTCCGCGGCGAGCGTCGCGAGTAAGATTCCAGCGTCCAAACTCACGCAAATTAAGCGAGTAGACAAAAAAGTAACAGTCTGGAACGTAGTAAGACCGGCAGGCACTGGACTCCAACAAGCAATGGACTTTTGTTTTCAGTCCAATGGGAACTTTTTGGAGTTGGGGTTTCAGAATAACGGGGAATCTGCGAGACTCAGTCAGTGAGTTTTTTGGCGTTCAGTGATTTTGCTAGCTGAAGTGATTCACCTGAACACATCTTAGCCCACTTGTTATGATTGTTAAGTTTGTGGCGCTAACTGTAAGTCGAGTATGACTCTTTTCTAGGAGTCTGAGAAGTCTGTTTGTGATCTGTGGTGTGGGACGGGTGACGTTACATCGAGGTGGCATGTTATGAGCAGGTTTTACTGGGAAACTCAGCAGAAGTGAGACGAGAGCGAGACGAGAGCGCTCCGTATGTGTTTTCCAATCCATACTGACTCTGTGAGAAAAAAACAAACAGAAAACCCCGTCTCGGCCAGGGTCTTCCCTGAGAGCTGCTGTGACAGCAGCTTCTTCAGCTGACTGACTGACAGCTGACATTTACTGAACCAAAATAGTTTTCATGTCGGCTCCATGAGAAGAAATCAACGTGTTTGGATCATTCATTGATTTTTTTTGCAGCGTAGCGAGGAGGACGAGGGATCTGCCTGTAGTGAAACTGGTACTCTGACACACACTCACAGGCAGACAGGGATCAATCACTGCAGCTGCAGTTAAAGGGAGAGTTCGGGATTTTGGACATTAAGTTGTATGAAATACTAGCGGATGCAAAGCGGAGCTCCGTCGTCAGAGTTCTGTCCGGTTCTGAATGTAGAAGCTGGCAGGGTCATCAAACTAAAAGGTTTTACTCATAGAAATTAAACTGGATAGAAAGGCCATCCCCATTCAAATCAATGGAGCAGAACGGTCAGAGCGGCGGCCATTTTTATGTGTACCGTTCCATTGAAAAGACCTGAGCGGGCTGCTGACGTATAAAGAGATTTGCAGCAGTCGCAGAGTCACTGAGGTCAGGTTTTACAGCAGTTTGTTGCAACTTGCAGCTTATTTTTTTCAGTGTAAAACACGCTGCTGTCATCAGCTGAGAGGAGGCGGAGGGACCGGGGACAGCAGAGAAAAACAGAAAAAGTCCCGGAGATAGCAGACTGTACGGTCTGTTTAAAGTTTAAACGTGAAAATGATCTGAACAACAGGCTGGTAGCCGGCGGGGGTCCCTCCGCCTCCCCGCCGCTAGAAGACTTTAATTAATGTTGAGTTAATAAACGTTAATTCACCAGGAGGAGACAGACGGCCGTCAGCTCCACTATGTAGTCTGCAACACACTTTACGTCCCCACTGACGTGCGCTGTCACCATGACAACTAATAACAATCACCATTTTGTTGTGTACTCGGCAAATGACCACTGAGAACAGCTCGCTGACCCTTCTATCCAGATTTAATTTCTATGGTGACAACAGAAAATGGTGCCAACATTAGACCAGACTATCATGCTTTGGCCATCGTCTGCACATTGCCATTAGTAAGTTTCCTTTATCATAAAAAAACAACTTGTAATTCTAAATGTACAACATTAAATATGTTTCAAAGATTGTTTAAAAATGAATGGATATGACATGGGACTGGCACAGTAAGCAGATTCTTGTTACTGTTATTGAAATTGTTGAATTGTGATTGTCTGGTTATTTTGATCTTGTCTTAATTTGTACATTCATCATGTTTGATTTTACTAACTGGAAACATAATGTTAACACTGTGTGCGTGTGGCATGTGTGCGCGTGTGTGCGCGCGTGCGTGCGTGCGTGCGCCTGCCAGAGATCTCAAACTGAGAAGTCAAACTTCAGACAGGACTGTGAAGGACCGCAGGATACAGAGCAGTGGGAGTTTTTCTCAGCTGGAGGAGGCACTCCGGGATGTTCACGCTGGGCCTGCCTCAGCACTAACGTGTCACAGAATACTATTATACCTACTTTTATGTTTATATTTGGATTTATATATGTGGTTGACGGTGGGAAAAAGAACCATTTATATGAAGATGCTGCTCACTTAAAGAATTGTTAAGAATACGGTACCAAAGTACCTAATTAATTATTTCTCAATAATAAGAGACCAGCATAGCTACTTTACAGTAGCAGCTCGACTGACTTCATCCACCCTAATGTGCAAAAATACTTTTCTCTACAGTACTGCAGTACAGTGGAATGTGAAATTGAGTACTTTTAAAGTGGCCTTAAAGAAATGGTTAAAAAGCACCATGTAGCATATTTGACTAAGAGCATGCTGACAGAGCTTCCCTGTCGTCTGATGTAATTGTATTGTCTTGTTGTTGTTTTGTTTTTATTTTAAATGTCATACTCAAAGGCAAAAATTTGAGAAGTGGGGAGGGACACAAATCAGATTTCATTTATTGAAATATATATTTATTGTATGTGGTCCTTGTCAAATAAAGTGTGGGCAGTTTTTATAGTTTTCTGCAATACTACTGCTGAAATACTGTAATAATTTCTGCACATGCACACAAGGAGGGGCAGGAGGAAACAAAAACAACATACAAAAACTACATGCCTCCCCTCTCTGTCCTTGACCTCCCCAGAGCCACTTTATGTTTAAATGTTTGACTTTTGTCACTTATCTTGCACTAACAAATGCTGCAGCAATCACCAATAACACATAGTTCAGTATTCTTTTTAATACATATCATCGTGAATACCGTTACTGCAAATGACCCTGAAATATTGTGATATTAATTCAAGGCTATACTGCCCACCCCTAATTCAAACAATTAAAATATGCATTAAATGTAGACTGCATTGGATGGAATTAAGGTATTATAGCACATTATAGCCGGACTTACTGTGAAACACGGCTCAATATAAAGCCAGCAAACCTCAGCAACAGAACAAATGAACACATGAACATATGAACACATACATAGAAGCCGTGTGCATTATTGGTAGGGGAAAATCGATTCATGTAAGAATCGAGATTCTTTAGCTGACATTTACACTCACAAAGGATTCCTGTTCAGTCTGACCCTGACTAAAACCAAACAAAGATTCATGTGATTTTACTCAACAGCTTTTGAGAAATTTAAAGAGAAATTCAGCTTCATGACAGGTCAAAGATGATTATTTTATTATATTTTAACTTTGGAGCTCCCTTTTTCAAATAAAAGAAAACAGTACATTAGAATACCTTTATTAACTAATTAAATTTATTATTAACTAAAACCTGGACAAATAACTGTTGTGTCTGGACATGTGAAAGCTAAATTTACTTGCCCAAAGGACAAGTGCCTCAGAAAGTTCATGTCGAGCCCTGCTTATTGTCCTTTTCCTGCGATTAATTCACATGTCAATATATTTTTTTGAACTGCTGTAGTACTTGAAGAGCACAGAATGCGAATATTAGATGTAAAAAAGCGACTTATTTTTTTTCCAGGACAAGGTGGATTTTCTGAGCTTTCGCACCACAAATAAAGTCAACCAATCAGGTTGTGTTGTTTACTGATGAGGATTATAAAACAACAACACAGAGGCTCCTATTTACAGTCTGTGGTCCAAACCAGGA
>JAOVVB010233749.1:0-10088 GCA_028570985.1 Heterobranchus longifilis
AGTGAATGATTGTAAAGATCTACAAAGAATATGTTTACAGCATTTTCGTGGAGGTGTTCCACCAAAACAGGTTCCCTTCCAACACTATTTTGCAGAGACACCGTCGGGGCGCGGCGCCACCCAGGATGATTGTGATTGGTTTAACGAAATAAAAACAGTGTTTTCACAGTTTTTTCACTGTCCAGGAATAAAAATGCATTCAATCCAGACTAGGAAAATGGTAAACAGTGGGTCTACCTCAGAGTCCATAATGCATTGATCTGGATATATCTGTTTACACAGTGTTTACAAAATATCTTGAAATACTTTTGACTGGGCCACCTTGACATAAGGTTGATGCTAGGATGGATAGCACTCTGATATTTTTACCCTCGCCTTAACCAATCTCACTCCTCATGCCTAAACCTAACCAACCAACGGAGGCAGCGAGTACTAGCAATCAGAGGTGGGTCATGCCTTCACCCGTCCCTCCGGACCATCCATTCTTATCCATTCATGCATCAACCGTGACAAAAATGCCTATACAGGTTGTTTTTATTATTGGTTACAAGCAACTGGCCAAATGTACACAAAGTAACCAAATATGAGTAGTATTATTAGCTAGTAAACTGTCAATCAAGTTGTTTTTTTTTCTTTTTCATTTTGGGCGAGAACATTTTTTTTCTTTTAAAGGTTATATTCATAACATTTGTATGTGGACAAATAATTTAAAAAGAAAAAATACACCCACAGAGCTTTTAGAAAGGTGCAGAATAAATGATCATGATCATAGTGATTTAATAATATAAAAAATGTTGTCCAAGATTAATGTTTTGTTTACCTCTGTGTGAGTTGTCTGATGTTTGGTTCTGATTCTAACAAGTCTTGTGAGCCAATAGTATAACTCCGTTGGTATCATGTGATACCTCGGTGTCGTCAGCCAACAAGATGCCAGTTAGAGTGGAAAACTCGCTGGATTAACTTTTGACTTTCGGGGGCTTCGACATCAAGTAGCTGAATGTTATCAATAGCACCTTTAATGATTACATTTGACATTCATCCAGTATGAAATGTTCTTTGAAACATTAAAAACGTTCCTCGGTGTTAGCGGATGTGTTGACAGTCTCACCCTCACACTGCGCAGCCACTGCAGTGAAGTGGTGCACGGCTGGCGTGAGTGTGAAAGACAGATCGGCGTAGTAGTATTAATCGGAGTCCCTCTGCCAGGGAGCCTTGCTGACCTTGGTCTTATCTCTGCGACCTCATGCATGATTGATAAATAAAAATGAAACTCAAGTTGTCTTCCGAAGCTGAGGTATCTAATCTCATTACGAGATGATTCTTTTGGCAAAATGAGAATGGACCTAGTTGGTCTTGGCTGGCAAGGCATTTAATTTTGCAGCACTTCTAGTGTTTACGCACTGTGTCAGACAGGGACTGGAGATACAAAACAATATCTCTGCGACTTCTCTACACCTCAAAGACAATTGCATTCACTGATGGGTCAATAAATATTCCATCTCCATAGTAATAAAACACATGTATTAGCTAGCGGTTCTTGCTGTCTGTGTACAATGCAAAGTAAAAAAAAAAAAAAATACTTCATGTGGGAATTTAAACATGCATCACCACTTTGCCTTGAGCAATTTGTTTACAGTTTGCCTCATGAATTATTAAAATAGAAAATACAGTGTTTACCCTTGATATGACAAGGCCCTCTGAAGCTACTATTCTGCATTCGATGTTGTCAACATAAGTGTCATAGACGTGCCACCAGAAATGGTTTTCAGCTGCATGTGCTCTAGAATTTGGATGCTGCTTACCCAGTGCTGCAGAATACAAACAATTGAGGAATTTATTGTAGGTGACAATTTTTTTTAATAGCTCTACATGAAAAACAGCCACTGCTGTCTCTGCAATTATATGTAGCCACAACATGTAAGATTACAATAGCTGTGGAACAATGCTCTCTTTCTTTCATAACAGGGAATATTATTTTGAACTGTTAATCAATAATTCTCCCAGCCAATGAGGCTGTCTGGAAATGTTTATTCATAGATTCTCATATTCCTTTCAAGGCTAACTCAGATCGCTGATAACTTCAAGATGAATTACTCTGCAACAGTGTATATGGCTATTAGTAGTCCATTCATATGACCTACCAGAGGGTTTTACCGGGCAGAGTGTAACATAAAACCAGAGGAATTGTTTTCATGTCTCTGCCTATGGTCTGCCTGTGAGTGATGATTACCCGTGTAATTACTTCCATGAACATATCCACTAACACAAAAACCATGTGCAGTGTATTATTTCACAATAGTATACTGAGGTAAACTTTTTTAGTATGACGAGGGCAAGTCTGTTCAAAATGTTTTTTTGCTGTTTTCTTTTTACTGTTGGTGCTGTGTTACTGGCACCTTGAAATGTAGATGTGCTGCACAGCATTAGATGAACCAGACTGCCTGACGCTATGCTTCAGACTAAATACAAAATATTAGTCCTCTCACTTGCTGTGTTCACACCAGGCAGGATTCCAGCAGTTTGTTCAACCTCTATATCAATTACTTTTGTTTGTTTGAGCATGAACACAACCAGAAATCAAACCGTTTCTAAGGTTGCTATGGTTTGCACTGATTTTTTATGTGCACTAGAATGTCTTTTATTGTCTTTTATATACATGTTTTTCTACATTATCTCTTAAATTTTAACAAGACATTAAATGTCTTGTTTTGTGTCTTTTTATTGCATTTTTTGTGTACCGTACTGACTACTAATCTTGTTGTAATGTGCTCTGCTCGGTATAATGACAATAAATTGAACTGAATTGAATGTAGAAATAACATTTGAACTTTGGTTGCACTTAGGGCTGCACAATATTTCATTTTTTTTAATTGTCATCGCAATATCAACTTTCATTATAAGCACATCGCAAAAGACTGCGACATATCGCAAAAGACACTCAGGGTTTTTTTTTTTAGTTAGTTGAAAGAGAGTATCAGTAGAAAACTGCTCTTTAAAATGTAACATGTAACATTCTTTTATTTTTTTTTAAAAATTGTGCCTTTTGTGTTCAGTTCAATGTTCAATTTGTTCAATAAAATGTCAGAAATAACTTCATCTCTGTTTTTTTAATTCAACAAATATTTTTTTTATATTTTAGCAGTATAGTGAAAGCAGCAGAAAGGCAGAACTGATATGACAAGTAATATCGTTATCGCAATATTCAACAACATTATCGCATATTTTCCTCATATTGTGCAGCCCTAGTTGCACTCAAGAATCACACCTTTACAAGTCCTCAAAGTAAACTGGTTTGTCAGATATAAGAACCTAATCTGAGCAAAACCAAAAGGACAATGCAGTTTTTATGGGGGTTGGGGAAGATGTACTGTATTTCTTAATTCAATAAACGTTTTCAACTAGTGTTTACAGTAGAAAAGGCACATTACAACAGAGAGTGCAGACAAATCCATCCTGTTTGTCTAAAGTTACAGGATCTGGAATCTGCCACAAGCAAAGTATCTTATTTCACAGGTTTACAGGTTAGCAAAATTCCTATGAGATCACAGCCAACAACGTCATCGGATCGAGTTTTAGTGTCTTTGTGTTATCCAAACACAAATCCAGATGAAAAAGGAGAATACATTTGATCCGTGTCTGAGCCGTAGTGTACTGTGCCCAGTAAACTGCATGCTGTTTTCCCCACTGGAGGACCAGAGGGAAATGCAACATTTATGTAGGTGTGTCCTATCTTGCTCACTATAAGCATACACACGCACACTACAGCCACTTATAATTTAATTTCCTCCTTCAGGGATATGGTTATTTTGGGGTTGTTTTTATAATGTTGTGTTCTGTTTGTCATTATGATTCAGTTCAATGCATATTGATTTGAACCATTTGGATTTTGCAGTTTGTTTTTTATTTGTTTGCTTATCTCATGCACACAAATTAGCAATTTGTTACGATATCCATACTTTTTCCAATTTCTTCTTAATGATATACAACAAAGTCTATAACACTATAACACATTTGCCATTTCAACTAATAAATAGTTGTATTCTCTTGGTGGGAAACCTACAGGAAGTGTGAGAGCCAGCCTCTCTACCAATGAAAACAATTCAATACTTACTGAATTAGTCAAATGCAGTTATTGAACTTAGTTAAATATCTGAGTTTGATGCAGAGTCATTTCATTTATCCTTGCAGTATTATGCCAGGCCAAATAAAACACGTCTGTGGTGAAGTAAACAAGTAAACAAAGGTATTACATAAAAACGTATTTAAGGAAGACAAGAGCAAGCTCGTCATGTTTTTTCTCTTCTCGCTGCATCTCCTTGTAACAGCTGGTAGAAGGAAGTGTGACAGCATGGCAGGCAATGGTTGAGCAGCACTGCAGTGTATATATGATGGATGGCGAGACCGTTCCCCTCTATACTTGTGGCTATGACCTTGTTGGTGCTAATGTTACATGTAGGCTTATCCTGACCCGCTACAGATAAAGAGGCCGAACTCATCAACGTATCCTCCCCACCAGTCAGCCTTTTCCACAAGAACATCAGCAGCAAAGGATCCAGCCAGCTGAAGGACATTCAAGGCTCCAACAATATCCAAAAATATATTATCCCTGCGGTACCAAAATGAACAGTGCCTGGATTTAGAATATTCACAAGCGCAGTATTCCACGTGAACGGATAAATGTAAATTCAGTGCACTATTTTGAGTGTTAATAATAAAGATTTATTCATATGCAATAATGGAATAATCACTTCACAATTGGACAATCTAGTTCATCAATGGTTTCATTCACTCCATAATCCAAAAGTTCCCTAAAACAGTCAGTGAACTGTTAAATTAAACTAATATTTATTCATGAGCTGCTGACTGCAAAGGTTATCCATGCAGGTGCCAGGGGAGAGCAACCATGTGACACTGACACAAAAATACATTTTTGATATCCTGTAATGTTAGCAGAGTAATAACTCCAATTATGTGCACTGTGATGGTGACTGTCATAGACTTTATAGTCAGGGAAAAAAGATAAAAAAAGATGTGCAACTTCTTATCTGCCGGATTCATGCAAGGTAGTATCCAGAGTGGAAAACTGAAACACAAGCACTGATCCCAGTTCCCAATTAATAAATATTTTATCAGTTGAAATACTAACTTATCATATCATTAATCTTTTTGCAGAGCTAATACAGTGGACCCCCTGCATTCATAGTGTGCAGACACTACAAAGCTCGTTTGAATTCTGAGTTTTGCACAGAATACTGTAGAAAAAACATCTAAGCAGCTGTGTTGTCTGCCAGGTCATATTCAGACTGAAGTTTTAATGAAAACAGGTAATATCCAATAATGTGTCTCATTGGTATTTGCACAGAAACTACTCACAGTACACTTAACTGAATATGTCCATGGTAAAAGGACTGCATGACCTCTCGTATACTGTAACACACAAGTGTCTTGCATGATATATGCTAGGTAGGAACATTCAAATGATCCTACAATTATACATCCAATTCCCAAGTGCATTCAGGCAGCATAACATACACCATAATTACAACTGTCCAGTGGAGCACTGGATCAGCATATCATGAGTTGTACTGAATAGAATGGGACACATGAAATAAATTGTGAGCATTGCAGAGCATGGACATAATTCTTGGGCCCAAAAAGTGTCATTGTGTGGGAGGACTGAAGTCTCACAGGGAAGCCAATGATGTGAATAGTGACAGATTGTGCACATGACACTTTGTTAATAATACCCGAGTGGGCTTTGAAGTAGGAGACAGAAAGGATGCTAAACACCTCACATTTGATTCTTCCTATAATTCTAGAGATTGTACAACGAATGTCATTTGACACAATAATAATTATCACCTCCTGTACAGTAAGGGTTGAAGTTAAATTATACTATATGTGAAACAAATATGATTTCATGGAATGCATCTAAGAACCTTGTCTCAGAAGGAACAAAACATTTGGATCAACAAATAGTATTTTTTGCATTCATACATCATATATCATATAAGAAGATGGGACTAAACGAACGAAAGCACAGAGTTGTTGCTTAGGGTAGACGCAAATTAGACAACATTTTGCAAAAGTGACAAATTGTCTTTTACGCACTACAACAACTGTCAACAAAAACTCCAAGCATTTCTGATAATTGGGATGTCCAAAACAAGGTCAGGAATAAGAGACAGCAGTTAAACAGGGGGGCATAAAGTACAATAGGGGACAATGAGGCTCCATAATGACCCTGCCGGTGTGCCAATCCTGAAAACTCGTCTGTGATAAGTGGCGGCCCCATCTTCTAGTAAGTGCCTGCCCTTACAGTTTGGTGGGTTGTCCATTTCCCAGTGAGACAAAGCTGATTACTTTTAAGTAGTCCATGTTTGCCTTTTAGAGCCAGCTGTACAGAGTCCACTGCTGTGTCTCAGACAGCAAAGACACAAAATGTGCTGCAAATAAACAGCAAAATGTAATGCCCTCATATTAGAATCCCTGGTGTTTTCCAAATAGTGCAGACAGTAAAAAACAACAGATGTATTTTTTTTCCAACTCTAATATGGACAAAATCAGATTGGAGGCATATGAACTACATGCAACTTTTGTTTGAGCTTATATGGTAAATTGTCAAAGATGTTATCTCAGTCACAACCTGAGACAATACAGTACATTTGTCTTAGCCAGCAGGAGCACAGAAGACAACAAGGCACAATGGAAAGAAATGCATTCCAACTCAGCTGCAAAAGCACTAAAGGAAATGTGCTTTTTGTCATGCAATTTTTTTTCAAAATGTCTGCCATTTTACACTGGGATTGGGTTATAGCCTTAAAAAGCTAAGGACTGTCTTCCAAACAAAAGAAGACCAGAACTGAGCATTAAATTCAATGTTACATAGCCCCACTCTACCCTGCCCGTTATTGACGACAGTGAATTCAATAAGATCTTTGTGTAATGTGTCTAAAAGTCTAAAATGTGTTATATATGATTGGCACAAAGTCACCCAGTGTAAAAGAAAATAAGGAAGACTATCCTCAATGTGGTATGGAATAACAGGTTTTTCTATATTGGCGGACTACCAAAAGTGTCAATTGAGAATATAGCAAAACTATTTTTAAAACACTACATTATACAATAATAATTTCAGTAGACCAAGATAAACTGATTGAACGCACCTGTGTGCTCCCCATTGTGACCTGCAGTTCACACTTGGCACGCCTCTCTGTAACCTGTAATCACTGAATGTGCCGGAGACTCTCCTCACAACTCACAGTTCTCTTATGACATTTCAATCTTCCCTCTCTATCAACACTAAGAGGCACTACTCATCTTTCAGCTTACTGTACACTAAAACCTCTCTCCTCTTCTCAGCCCTCTTCTATTACCAACACATACTGTCCGTGATCCTGCAGTTCTTAACAGCTTTAAAACAATTCAAATGTTTCTATACTCATACACATTTTTAATAAAAAAAAAATAAATTAAAAAAAAGGTTGGAATTGATATATTTAAATCTAATACATTTTTAGAAATCTGCATGATTTATAATCTACTATTTTTTAAATGTAGTGAAAAAGTAAATACTAGGTAAACAATTGTATCAACCTTTCCATTAATATTTTAGCTGATATTCCCTCTGAAATGACTCTACAGTTTATGGTGTATTTACCCAGCAACGTCTTCTGATTCAACAAATTCAGTTACTGACTAAACACTGTAAAAAGTATTATTCTTATCCTAAATCACAGTATAGTTCAAAACAAAATCCCCCCTAAAATGAAAAGGTGTGACATTCAAAAATGTTCAGATGTTTATTGTGTGTTATTGCTTATCTGTTCTTTCGTTTTCAGCTGTGACATGTTTTACTTGCTGACAAACATTCTGTTATACTGTTAAGTATTATATCACAGTTCTTTGCACCTTAGGAGACTAAAGAAATAAGTATTTGCACTTATGAGTCACTGTGAAGCGAGTGAAATGTGTCAACGTCTTCTAATTGCACCTTTGTCATCTGCTGTTCTAACATCAGCGTATGCACTTTGCCATTTGCATGCCAGTCTTCAGGAAGCCTGTCATATATATGCATACACTAATTAAGAGTATATGGCAGTGCTTTCCTGAGTAGCAATTTACATTGTGCGAGCACAATGGATCATTGTGATTTTATGTGCAGGCACTTGCTACTGAAACACATTTCTAGCCAAAGGCAACACTCCTTTCCTTTAGGCCTAAGCCCTATACTGTAGGTTACTTACGCCTGCTCTAACTGCAACGGGTGCACATTAATACAGTAGATACAGAGTAACATTAGCATTTATTTAAAGTCATGTCTGGCCTTCTGGCTTGAAAATAAATTTCAATCTCTATTTTAGCTCAGTTTTTGGTCTCCACCAACTCCAGAGGGATATCTCTGTGTCTTTAGCTGTTAAATGCTCCATTATGTTCACCAGCTAGTTGCTAATTTTGTCTGTCTGCCTTTTGGTGCCGAGCAGGCTTGTTTAGAGCTGAAAACAGCTGCCTGCTATGGCCATAAATAACGCTACACAAGTGGTAAGAGTTAACCTAAACAGTAAAGTTGTGGACCTGAAAACCAAAACTATGAGCTGAAATAAGCTATAGAAGCTATAAAGCTTCATAGAAATGATGGAAACAGCCACATCAGCTGATTACTTTCTGTGGTTTCGTTACTATACGAACGACCCATTCACATTACACATACTCATTTGATCCACTGTTACACAGTGAGGTCAAAAGAAACCAACATTGCACTGAGATCTAATTTGACCAACTAAAGCGACTTATTTCTACCCCCTGGAGGCCAGAAACCACTTCACTTTTAATTTTAGCAGAACTTCGCTAAAGAGTGTAAAAGTTAAGTATCATGTGCTTTGAATGCTGAACATCACGTTAAACTAGATTTGTGAAATTTAGCAACTTTGAACTCGAAAACAGAACCCTGGAGTTTCCATGTATTTCTTTTGTTGCAGCGCAATGGTGACACTGGCTCATTGTGATTTACAGAGGAAATAAGAAACACTCTGGAGTGACTGGATAGCTGATTTACCTTATACCTTATTTCTCTTTTTATTAGTGCAGTCACTGTCACTTGTTTGTCATGCATTTCAGTGGCATTTAGAATCTGGATTTCCTTGAGTTGAGGGCAGTACTGGATAACTACTAAACTGTAATTTCCCAAAAGTTACCCAATTTGTGACATGATCATACAAGTTATACAATTTTACAGGTGAATGACAATGTGACATGGTTTCTTCAGTTCACTCAAAGCTCTGAATTAGGTACAGCAGAGTAAATAAAATGTGCTGATAAGTGTCAATTGAGTTCTACCTTTTCAGAAAAGGTCAATTTGTGTTTAAACTCGTATTTGCTACCGTGGCCTAAACAACACATTAATGTCAATTATCAGGCCACTGTGGAAGGCACTCACATCACTGTCAAGGCCAATTCAAGATTTACGATGTGTTGGAAATGAAAGACTTTGTACTCTTACCAGTATTTGGACTGGTCTACAAAAATGTTTGTATGTTTTTGGATCAATAAACTTTATAGCTCAGTGAAGACCACATGTATTTGGATTTCTACTTTCAGTAGACTTTAAAAATGGTGGATTTTTTTCTCGATTTCCCAGCCTGTCAAACAAGTAATTCTGTCAGTAGTAGCACAGCCACAACTACACCCTTGGGCATCACAATAAATAAATCATAATTGAAAAGTACTGTATCTCCAACTGCATTGTTATTGTAGGTGGAAAATATGAGCGAAATACTTACTCTGCCATATTTAAGACTTTAAAATGTTACATAAATATAGAGAAATATTCCTAAATATTCAGCTAGTAACAGTGTTGCTAGAAACATGTACTGTCAACATCATGTCAGCAATGCTTTTCATTCTCATGTCAGGTCGGGGAATGAATTTTTAAGGGCATTTTTAATGCATGTGTTAAAGCTGAAGCATGCGATTTTGGCACTTGGATTCTGTAATAAAAAATGGCTACCTGCCTGTATAGTCCTCAACTTGACACACATTCATTTCTTATTTATTACGATGAAAATCTGTACTTTTGCATTGTATGATTA
>JAOVVB010233750.1:0-10088 GCA_028570985.1 Heterobranchus longifilis
ATGTGAAAAATCTTTAATTCCTACATCAGAGGCCTCCTAAAACAATATCTGAGAGGTCAAAAAAAATTTTGCTCATGTTTTTAAGTAATGTCATGTTTTTCATGTTTTTTACAGGGTTAAATGCCTAAACTCTAACACTCATATTCCTTGGGTAGTGGTGTTATAGTATTGTTGTATTTTGTTTAGATTCTAATATTTTTCTTATTTCACTTCTCTAGACAGCGCTGTGTCACAAGTCTTTTCCTTCTTTTGTCCTACTCATCTCAAATTTCCCTAGGCAAACACATGGAGGGATGTCACGACAAAGAGGATGCGAGACTGCGAGAATCAGGAGAGATTGAATATGAGCTTCAGATCCCATCCAAAGTCTCCAGTGGTCAGCCAACATCATCTGATAGTCTTAATGGTTTACAGAAAGAAAAACACCACTGCTCAGACTGTGGAATGAGTTTTAGTCATCAGGAGGCCCTCAAAACACACCAGTGCAGTTCTGCCGGAAAAAAGCCACATCACTGTTCAGTGTGTGGAAAGTGTTTTAATCGACAGGATCTTCTCCAAAAACATGAGGGCATTCACACAGGGGAGAAGCCATATCCCTGTCCAGAATGTGGAAAGCGTTTCAGTCAGAGTAGGCATCTCCAGCTACACCAGCGCATTCACACAGGAGAGAAGCCATATCACTGCTCACAATGCGGGAAGAGCTTCCGTCAGAAGTATACTCTCCAACGACACCAACGCGTTCACACTGGAGAAAAGCCGTATCACTGCTCACAGTGTGGAAAGAGTTTCAATCTACAGAGTGTTCTTCGGCGACACCAGCGAGTTCACACTGGCGAGAAGCCGTATCACTGCTCACATTGTGGAATGAGCTTTAATCGACAGGATGGTCTCCAGCAGCACCAGCACATCCACGAATTAGTGAAGCCATATATCTGCTCAAAGTGTGGAAGGAGTTTTAGTCGACTGGACTGTCTCGAACAACACCAGCGCATTCACACAGGAGAGAAGCCGTATCACTGCTTGCAGTGTGGGAAGAGTTTTATTCGACAGGATCACCTTCGACAACACCAGCGTGTTCACACTGGAGAGAGGCCGTATCAGTGCTCACAGTGTGGAAAGAGTTTTACTCATCAGAGTACTCTCCAACAACACCAGCGCTTTCACACTGGAGACAAGCCACATCAGTGCTCGCAGTGCGAGAAGAGTTTTAATCAACGCGGTGATCTTCAACGACACCAGCGCATTCACACAGGAGAGAAACCATATCAGTGTTTACAGTGTGCGAAGAGTTTTACTCATCAGAGTACTCTTCAAAAACACCAGCGCATTCACACAGAAGAGAAACCCTATCAGTGCTCTCACTGTGGAAAGAGTTTTAATCGACAGGATCGTCTCCAGAAACATGAGCGCATTCACACTGGAGACAGGCCTTATCAGTGCCCAGAGTGTGGAAAGAGCTTTATTCAACAAAGTGATCTGCAACGACATCGGCGCATTCACACAGGGGAAAAACCATATCACTGCTCACAGTGTGGGAAGAGCTTTCCTGACCAGAATAATCTCCGAAAACATCAGCATGTTCACACAGGCGTGAAACAATATCACTGCTTACAGTGTGAAAAAAGTTTTACCCGACAGGGTGATCTCAAGCGACACCAGCGCATTCATACTTTAGACAAGCCGTATCACTGCTCAGAGTGCGAAAAGACTTTTAATCGACGGGATCATCTCCGACGACACCAACGTGTTCACACTAGAGAATTCTTATCAACGGTGTGGAAAAATGTTTCTTTATTCCCATGAATGTGCAATCGCTGAGACATTGCATGATGATGTTAAACGAATGTTTATTATTAATGTTTTGCCTGATAATTGTACCTAAAAATTTATTCACTTTGACTTTCTGTGAAAGAACACCAGCAGCACACTTTTCCTTCTTTTATGGAGCACCATTTATTTTGTTCCAGTGAATTTTCATTCTTTCAAGTCATTAATCAACACTGGAGTTTTTGTGTTTAATTAAACTTGATGGCATAATCAATATTT
Organism: Heterobranchus longifilis; assembly: GCA_028570985.1. Classification (NCBI taxonomy): domain Eukaryota; kingdom Metazoa; phylum Chordata; class Actinopteri; order Siluriformes; family Clariidae; genus Heterobranchus; species Heterobranchus longifilis. Next base: position 2,047 of record JAOVVB010233750.1, read on the forward strand.
TAAACTTCAACAACTCTATGCAGTTAGATGTTTTTAAAGCGTAAAAATAGCTCAAATAGGGTGCAAACATTTTTAGAAATTAAGTAAATATTTCTTCTTAATAAATTTTAACTGTGCAGCCTATGCAGACGGTTCCTGATAACCAGAATAATGAGTTAAGTAGCTTAAAACCATATAATACTGCATATGTAATTGTAGAACCCAAGTATGTGCTCTCCAGACCAGATTTTCCAAACATTTAAGAAAAAAATTAAACAGCACAACTGGCCATTAAAATAAATTGCATCTGATGTGGACAGGTACAGAGAGCCAGTATAAAACCATTTACAAACAATTTGGAATTCAGTGTTCTATAGTGAGAAAGATTATTCATAAGTGGAAGCATTCAAGACAGCTGCCATTGTTCTCATGAGTGGACATCCAAGCACATTCACCCTAATCTCAGACCGTGCAATGCTCATAAAAATCCAAAAAGAAAAACAAACCAAAGAGCTACATCTCAGACCCTACAGGCTCAATGAGCATTTTAAATGATAAAGTCCATTAAAGCACAATTAGAAGAAGACTGAACAAGTATGGTTTGTTTGGAAGGGTTGCTATGAGAAATTATCTTCTGTCTAAAAAGAGCATGAAAACTACTTCACAAATTACTTTAGGTTATTGCTGCTAAAGGTGGATCTACAAGCTATTGAATCATGGGGTTATCTTAGTATTGCCCACATGTTTTTTTATTCTCATGTTGTTCCGTAAAATTAAAAGAGGGGGTACTAACTTTTACATCTGACTGTATCTCAATTTCAATTATATTTATAGGAATTTGGGGCATGATTTCTAAAAATTATGAACTTGATTAAGTTTTGCTTAGATTCAATGACAATATATTGCTGTCAATTTATAAAATGCTGTCAAAACGTATTTGTCTTCTTTTGCATATTTGTCACACTTAAATTCTAACCCGTTCTATAAATGTGTCCATATGTCATGCACCTTTAGCTTTTGCTTGTGTTCAACTGTAAGATAAGTCTAACTTGCCTTCATAGGAACAAAGTGCAAAGTGTTACATGCTACAGTCAAGTTTGCATTTACTTTACTTCATAATTGTACAAATCATTATGTTACTCAAATAAAGTGATTCAGATCTGACATAATTTCCTATTTTATTTACTAAGGAAATATGTGGTATGCTCCATATGAATAATGCTGTTAATGCAGCATGTGGTGTATCCATCTCTGATCACTGACCAGCTAGACTGCAGGTTTCAGGTACAGTGTTTCAGGTGCAGGTTCAGCATGTCATCTCATCCTCCAATCCCACCACCTGTTCATTAGACTCGATCCCTTTCACAACGCTCCAGGCCATCTTACAAGCCCCCCCCCCCCCTTTCTATCATCACAACCATCATCAGCCATTCTATATATTGTCTTGTCAAGTTCCTGCTGCATTTCATGGGTTACTCCCATCCTCAAGAAACTTGTGCCTGGATCCAGCAGACATCAATAACTATCACCCAGTATCACTTCTCTCTTTTATTTCTAATCTTCCATTGGTTACAATTAATTGTCTCTCTATCTCTCGCAGAATAAACTCAATGATCGTAAACCAACCAGGATTCAAAGCGGCACATTCCACAGAGACTGCTCTTCTGTCACTGAGAAGCTCTTTCTTCAACCTTGTATCAATGTAGCTTTACAGTACCTTCTACCTCATGCTTAGCCAGATCTGGAGTAAAAGACACACATTCTCCACACAACTATCTTCTGTGGTATTAACTGGTGTGAAAAGCTCTAGAACTCTTAATTCTAGCATTTTTTCCATATCTTTCTCTGAAAACCCTCTTTTTACTAAGCTTCTAGAAACTATGACACCATAGTAAGAAGCAATCTCAAGTAGGTCATCCTCCTGACACATCTCAAGCACATCCAGAATTCAAAAATCAACAAATGCAAGGCAACAGTTGCCATGGTTTCCAGTCTTACCCTCAGAGAAGCAGAACACGATAAGGCATTAAGTTCACAGCAATAACCTAATTCTATCCTTTCCTATCCATTCATTTCCCAGACAAGGCCCCACTTCTTGCGTTCCAACAGAAGGTTAAGGTCTAGTGTGAGTGCAAGCACAGTAATAGTTTGAGATTACAGGTTGATTGGAGATGGACGATGGTAAATGAGTACAGGATGTGGTGGGATTGTTATAGATTTTACTTTTAACACAACTGGCATTTACAGACAACACTAACTAGTGTGGAACAAGGGCAACTGGGAAACTAGTCTCACCTAGGAGAAAGAATATGGACGGTGCCAAAGAAATGAAGATTAAAAACTAGGCTGTGTTTAAAGTAGCTAAATTTACGGACGAAACATCAAACAAAAACGACCACCGCATCACCCACCCTCATGACTATTCCCAACAAATATTTGGACATTTGATGATCATTGAAATGACGTCCCCCTAACATGTCCCGTTAGGGTTGAAAAATAGTTACAAAATGAAAGTTGAACGGACATGTTTGATGTTATCTGATTCACAACAGCTGTCATCAATGGTCATTAATCATACAAATGTTTGCTGGGAGAGTATATATTAAACAACACTTAACTAAATGTCGAACTAACAGCTACACATGGAATCTCAGACAGCTGTAGACAAAACGTACAAATGTATTTGAATGCATTTTTAGGAAACATTCTGTGGCAGATATTTTTACCAATTAATGCTGTCCTAGCAGTTTTTGGCCAGGGACATGAGGTATTTATATAATACAACTTAAAGTCATAATGAAATGTTATAATGCTATGTGCGTATTAACTGCATCATTAACTGCGACAACTGCTCTCATCACTAGTGAGAAAAATGTGTGCAAATATATATTTTTTCCCTCTTTCCAGCCTAAGGTATGAGTGGCAGCCTGAAGATGGACAAAGATCAATTTCAACAACATGTCCTGATAGTTTACAGCATTCACACACAGGGCAGTTATAATTCAAACACATTTAATATTATTAAGTCAACTCTAGTTTTGCTTACACTGTGTAGGACTGCTATACCACAGTTAACTTTGCAGAACTTGCTAGCTGCATAACTACATAACTAGACCACTCTACGAACCACCACACTTCAGGCACACCAAAGTCAAAAAGACATACACTGAGCACCTGGACAGAAAGACCACAAGCTTTCACAGGTAATAACACTGCACCTTAAACCTGCAGTCTAGCTGGTCAGAAATAAAAGATGGATACCCCACATGCTGCATTTAGCAAAAGGCCTAAACTTTGCCATAACATCCAAACAGGTTCCTGTTGTAGACTTCATTTCAGCTACAGAACCTGCTATCCAGAACAACAATCAGAAGCTGACAGAAGCTGAACAACTCCGGCTGAAAGTCTCTGCAGTGTTAGCAGAGGTGGTGATGGTCAACCACCACCATCCAACATCACCATGCAGAAGAGATTGGCCCTGAAAGCTCCCAACAGAGATAACACCATCATCATCCTGCCTGCAGATAAAGGAAGTTTCACCATTGTCTTGAATACAGCAGATTATCACAGCAAAGTTAACGAACTTCTAGAGGATCATCACACTTATGAAAAACTGAAAAAAGACCCCACAAGCACCTATAAGAAAGGGGCAATAGACTTTTTTTTTTTTTAAACAACTGGAAAAGGACTGCGCCATCAACAAAGTGGCATACCACCACCTGTATCCTGGAGAAGCAACTCCAGGCATTTATGGACTTCCCAAAATACACAAGAAAGCAATACCCCTTAGACAAATAGTCAGCAGTGTTAATTCCGTGACATACAACATTGCTAAATACATGGGAAATATTTTGGCATCACTGGTGGGACACATTGACTACAATATCCAGAATTCATAACAATTTGTTTCCAAGATCAGGGGCCGAAAACTTGATGCTGAGGAAACCATGGTTTCCTTTGATTTTACATCGCTTTTTACCAGCACCCCTACCACTGAAAGAGATTAGGAGAGGACAGCACTCTCAACACTAAAAGCAGCCTTAACCCGCACCAGATCTGTTCTCTCCTGGACCTATGTCTCAACACCACCTACTTCACCTACAGAGGTGCTATCCAGAGGTGCTATAATTCTACATACAGAAACATGGCTGTCCCATGGGCTCCTCTGTGTCACCCATTGTGGATAATCAATAGATGGAGGAAGTGGAGAAGAAAACACACAATTAATTTCCGGTGACTGTCCGACCATTTGGTTCAGATATGTAGAAGTACAGACCTTCACAGAGCATATTAACTCTACTGGTACTTACTGTTTCAGGACTCTTTTTATTTGATTTGATCTTATTTTATTTTAATTACTATTTTTCCCTTATGTATTACTTTTTCCTTTCTACTGGATAACAAGCAACTGTAGCAACTGTAACCAAGAATAAGCAATTTCCCTTTGGGATTAATAAAGTTCTTTGAATAAAGTTCTTTGAATCTATTCACATGCATATCAAATTCACCATAGAAGACACCAAGGACAACAGGTTAGCCTTCCTGGACTGTGCAGTTTTCATAGGGAAAGATGAAAAACTAAAAACAGAGGTTTACAGGAAAGCCAAACTCACGGGTCAATACTTGCGGTTTGACGCCAACCACCCATTGCAACATAAATTAAATGTAATCAGGACACTGCACCACAGGCAGAGAACATCCCTTCCTCCACTGAAACTAAACAGAAACAACAAACATCTAAAGGCAGTGCTCAAGACCTGCGGATATCCTAAGTGGGCCTTTAGGAAAATACAGTAGCTTACAGATCCAAAAGAAGGATGACCACGAGCTGAGACCCAGATGCAAAAGAAAAATCTTATCGTGTACAGTATGTGGCTATAGCGTCAGAAAAGCTAAAAATGATTTTTGGAAAGCAAAATATACCAGTTCACTTCAAACCAACCAATGCACTAAGACAGCGAATCGTCCACCCCAAAGACCGCACACCAAAACATAGGAAAAGCATTACAGTGTAATATATGTGGGAAAACAATACAACCTCTTCATAAAAGGATGCATCAACACTGAAGACTATTGTCTTCCTAACAGCTCTCTCGCCCCTACTTTCTAACAACCCCCCATCTTATCCTCGCCTTACCCATTGTTACAAGCCGTTTCAGATAGGGAAGGATCCTTTGACCTTGGGGACTTAAAACCGAGAAACTTTCCAACTTACCTTAGACTGAACAAGCTACTTGGATGAGAAGTAAAATGTTTCTACTGAACTAAGAAGAAGTCCAGTTGACATAACTCAACTTCCAGATATACAGGCATTTGTAAAAGTTTGTACCCCCTCTTTAAATTCTATGCATTTTTGTGTAAAATAAATGTAAAAAAATGTAATAATAATTAATAATAATTAATAATAATAATAATAATAATAATAGTCATTAATAACAATAGTATCTGATTGTACATTGCTTCAGTTCATACAATTGGTGTTCTACATTTACTGTAGCCTGTATTGTACAGTTCTAAGCTACTTAAACCATATATACATTAGCTAACATTATTGTATACGCATTATTAATATACATTATTCCGCTTATTATCAGGTAACTTCTGCATTGGCTGTACACTAGAAAATTGGAACCTTGGATTGCAAACATCGTGCTTTGCGAGTGTTCCGAATGACAAGCAAAAATTGTAATAAATTTTGACTTGAAAAACGAACAAGTCTTGGTTTACGAGTAGCGAGTATCGTGTATCACGTTTTGATGTCCAGCGTCACATGATCACAACTGAACTGTTTTTCTCCCTCTTGCGCTGAGGAATTGTGGGTAATTGTCTCCCCTGCTGGGTCTTAGTGCGCGTCGCTGACTGGTATAATCAACATCCGTGCATGCGTATACTGTTTACTATAACACTGTGACCACGTGTGTGCGCGTAAAACATATTTTGTTTTGTGGTTGTATATGTGAGTGTGTGTGTGTGTTTGTGTGTGTGTGTATGTGTACAGCGTGTGTACTATTTATTATAACACGTGTGCATGCGTGTAAGGCAAAAAAAAAGTCTAATTAGAGAGGTTAAAGATCTGTTTTCTTTCTCTCTCTGTCTCAGCCTGCACTGATTCCATTATGTGTGTGCGTGCGTGTCATTGGACACCGTGCCCCTTCACACACATGCCTCCTCCTCTCACCTTCTCTCACACACACACACACCCTCTCTAACGGAGACACTGATCTATCAGAATTCTTTTCAAAGGTAAAGTGCAGGTTAATATGTTTTATTTTTACTTTACAGCAGTGAGTCTGTTAGTGTGTGTTCACTCGAGTGTCAGAGTTTCTTGTTATTTTCCCGATAAGACAGTGTTTCTGTTAATGTATGTGTGTGTGTGTGAAAGTCATCCCACACAGTAGTTCCTCCCCCCTCTCAAATAAGAGAGGAGGAAGGGTTGATGATTTTAATTATTAAGGGGGAAAAGGCTGTCCAAATCTAGCTGGCCATATAAAGTAATTGCCCCTTGAACTTATTAACTAGTGCCAACTAGTGGTAGTGCCACTCTTTGTGGCAACAACTGCAATCAAGCATATGCGATCACTGGCAATTAATTAATTAAGCTCCATTTGAGGGTTTTTGAGCAAAAATGGCCAGCGTAAGGATCTTACTCAGATTTAAGTCCGGACTTTGACTTACCTTCTCTACCTACCTACCTTTTTTTTTTAGTATTTCACACTTGCTGGTGTGTTTCAGATCCTTGTCCTGTTGTGCTTAAGCTTTGGGCCACAAATAGATTTCTAAACATTCTCCTTCAGGATTTTCTGGTAGAGAGCCGAGTTCATGGTTCCATCATTTATGGCAAGTCTCCCAGGTGCTGAAGCTGACCACTGCCAGACCACACTGTTTGACTGATATGATGTTCTTTTTATGAATCACTGTGTTAGTTTTTTGCCACAGGTAATTAAAGACACACCTTCCAAAAAGTTAATCTTTTCACTCATTAGTCCACAGAATATATGTCTAGAAGTCTTGGGGATAATCATGACAATTTTTGGCGAATATGAGATGAGTCTTTGTGTTCTTTTTTGTTCAGCAGTGGCTGTCGTCTCGAAACTCTCCCATGGATCTCATTTTGGTAGAGGCTCTTTCTTCTTGTTGAATTTTGAACACTGACCTTAACTAAAGCAAGTGAGGTCTGCAGTTCTGTAGATGTTGTTCTGAGTTCTTTGATGACATCCTGGAAGAGTCATTGTTGTGCTCTTGGATAAATTTGAGTAGGCCGGCATCCTGGGAAGGTTAACCACTGTTCCAAGGTTTTCCATTCGTGGATAATGGCACTCACCATTGCCATTAGTTAGCTGGAGACAAAAATATTTAGAAATGGCTTATAAACATATAATGGCTTGTAAACGAATAAACATTTTAATTACTTTTTTTGTCATCAGTTCTTAAATTTCTTTAGATTGCGACATGATCTTTTAGTGTGCTTCAATTTGTCAAACAGGTTCTATTTAAGCGATTTTTGATTTTACAGGTCTGGCTTATCAGTTTATTAAGGATTTAGTCTGGGTGGGAGGGGGAACAATTACTTTTTTCACATAGGGCCAGGTAGGTTTGGACAGATTTTTTCCTTAATAAATAAAATCATTATTTAAAAACTTCATTTTGTATTCACTCTGATTTTCTTTGTGTAATATAAAGGTTAGTTTGATGGTCTGAATCATTTAATTTTGACAAATATGCTAAAAAACAGGGAAGGGCAAATACTTTTTCACTGCACCTCAGGCCTTTAAGTACTAAGGGAATTCTTATATCAGAATTTTTTTTTCTTTTTCACAAACAGAGCTAAAGAACATTCAGGAACATGCAGGTAAGTGGGATCTGTTTGCCTGCATACCTTCATAAGTGTAAGGATTATATACTGAAAAACATGTTCTTTTTCTGTTTGTGTTTATGTCTTAGTGGATGTGACTCTGGATCCTGACACAGCAAATCCTTACCTCGCCCTGACTAATGATGGCAAAGAGGTCACATGTGAAAATTCAATAAAGTATCTCCCTGATAACCCAGAGAGGTTTGATCGT